>JASDQU011104705.1:0-21201 GCA_032191745.1 Picea mariana
AAGCTATTTATGATAAGGAAGTTTTTGCTGGGTTTTCTTCCCCTAGAGGGTTTCCCAGGATAAATGTTGTGTACTTGTGGATGTGTATTTCTTAGTGATCTTGTGGTTGTTATGCTCTTATCTTTATGAAATGCAAAGAACTATAATATCAGCATAAAACATTAACATCTTTGACTGCTACCACCTATCTCCAAGGCCTAGAATCCAACGGAAGAGATGGGTTTCGACCTCCTAAGCATATTTGGTATGTTATTTTTTCTATTGAGGGGCAGAAGAAGGGGTGGGATTGAGGATCCAAGAGAGGAGAAAGATTGAGGAGCAATTCTAGTTGTTGATTTGTAAGCATGAGGGCTTGTTTGTAACCAACATTTTTTCCATTGAAGATTTATGAGATTAGTTGTAACAGATTGTGTTATCATTGTTGATTCATCTGCATTTGTATCTTACTTGAATGAATTGTAGTTTTTGAGGATCAATGGTTGTATTTAATTTATAGATTCCTGAGCAGCAAAAAGTTTGTTGTGATTGCCTATAACTCATTGTATTTATTCAAATAGATTTCCCATTTTTTTTGCAGAGATGATCTTTGTTCAATGGATGATATACTTTATGTTAATTTATCATTTCTTCCATCTACCATTTTATAATCCATTTTTCTGATATGCTCTTCAATTGCCTTATAACTTCAGGGTGTTTGTGTGACTCCATTGCCCAATGGTGTAGCATAATGATCTGCAGTTTGTTGCCCTCCCTTTCTCTCTTGTTCTTTCTTGTTGATCTACCCTTTTATATTGATTTAATTTTTCAGGTTCAAATGGATGTATAGAGGCTCATACTTTTAGATTGTTTATGCAGCAGTAATATATTTCTAGTTGTTTCAACGAAATCAAGTGGATTATGGTCTCACAAATACAACAGAAATTGCAGGGGAGCGGTTTGGGTTTTTTCATCAGCTAGAATTTTGTCATATTATATATGATCCAATAGTCGTCTACATGGATTTAGTTTTTCCATAGGTTCAAAATTTTGCAGCATTTGAAATTAAAGAAAATTGAAGCAGTAAGTATGGGTTGTCCATTCATTTTTTACTGCAAACATCTCAGTTTTTCTACATTTTCTTATTTACTTGCAATGAAGAAGACCATATTGTGAGTAAAATTATTTCATGTTCTAAAATTATTTCATGTCTGCATTGGAAGTTTGATGTGACCTGATCAAGGAATTGATTGGTTAGTTGTGTAGGAGTTGTACATAAATAATATTTATTTTTCAGCATGTTGGTTTCAGTTTGAAAATCAATTTACAGTATGAGAGTAGTGTCAATTTTTTAGTATGCAAGAATAAGGACTCCATAGCCTAATGGAAAGACTACTTGTAGTTTTTTTGTTGTTATTTTTGGATTGCAAATAAAGGAATGGTTGGACAGGGAAATAATTTCAGTAAAAGTTGATGATGTGGAGGGATGTGAAGGCATTGGTCAGCAAGTTCTTAAAGATTCATCATGAAAATTTATCCCCATAAGGAGTCGGTGTTAGTCCTTAACCTTGTTTTTGACTTATTAGGTGTCCTTAGTCCCTGTTCTACCCATTTTTCCATGATTTTTGTTAAACTCTGTTTTTCTCTTCTTGGCTTGAAAGCTTGTTTTCATTCTTTTTATGAACATTTGAAATGTTTTTAAGTTTTCAAAGATTAGGATATGATATAAAATAATTCTATCACATCACTTGTCCTTTCCTTCATTTCAATTTTCAATTTTTTTCAAAGTGGAAAGGGCACTACAAGAATAGCATTATTCTTGCAGTGTCGGGTGTAATGATAGTTTTGCATGCGCCACCTTACACAGATCGTGTTCTAATGTTTGAAGTCACTACTGGAGGATCTATGCATCTCTATATGATCTATTTCAGGTTGTTATTCTTATGATGACAGTTAATTCGGAGGAACGGGCTGTACTGACCACCTTCACATCAAATCAACACGCTCGATTATTTTTCCATATGAATGAAATCGTAATCTTCCTATTTTAGTATGTCTATCATTTTGCACATGCTTTGCAGGTAAAAAGATAACTCTTAGTTTTCAACAGCCCTCAAAAGTTGGAGATCAAACCTTCGATATTCTCAGAAATTTTATACAGGATTGTATGAATGTCATGGCGCCCAAAAAGAGTGGTCAGATAACCAGATTGGAGCCAGAAGGGACAAAATTGCTCGAAGAATTTCCTCAAATGGCACAAAAGTTTAAGGATGCAAGTTGGTTCGACTTCTCGACATTCCAAGGTCATGAAGAGCATATTTCTATGACATTTGCACATAATTTCGATGGTTTCGTATCTGTAGTTGGTAAACTCCCCATTCATGTGACAGAGCATTCTATAGCTAAAGCTTGTAGGTTACCAGTATATGGAGAAAGATGGTGGAAGAAAGAAAATGTAGTTATGGAGTTTGTAAATCAGTTTTTAATTCCAGAAAAGAAAAACCCCATTTTGAACCAAGGTATCCCACACAACCCGGTGAGGAAAGAATGGCATACTGCTCTATTGATTATTCATAGGTACATTACATGTGAAGGCAAATTTTCTTTGGTTCATCTCTATCATATTAGATTGTTAATCCATGTAAATGGTGATTACCCTCTTAACCTACCTTATTTCTTATTAAAAAGCTTATCTAAGATGTCTAAGAGGATTCAATCACATCCTGCAACAGAAAAAACAGTCTTTTTCATCAAGGGTTAATCAAAACGTTAGTAGTATTTTCCTTAAATGAAGTTCATAGGTCTTGGGACTGGTTAATCCAGCCATTAAAGCCTAATCCACGAGAAACTAAGTCTAAAATTGTCAAGGAGAAGAAACCTAGAAAAGGTAAATAGACCTCTCAACCCACTGAGGTTTTGATGAAATAAAATTCCACTGCAACCAAGTACATATCAGCAGCAAAACAACATTTCCAGCCAAGGAAAATATCTCACAGCACCAAATCTGTCCCACAGAAATCTGCCTCGTTTTTCGTGCCAAAACCATACCATTGTCCGGCCTCTTTCATTGTTAAGTACTTATACCAGATCTACAAATATAATTCAATAATACCAAGAATAAACCATAAACCATTCACCATAATATGAACACAAGAAATAGAGAAAAACCTTGAGGTAGGGTAACACCATATATTAATCCTTATGAAAGGATAAAACTCCTCAAGCAATCCTTTCTTGTACAATCACAATATTCTTCACTATGTTTCATTACATTGCCTACACTTCTTTATATAGCTCTCCCTATCTCCTAGGAACCTTCTAGAGAGCCTTCTCACATTTATTACATCCAACTACCATAGTGGGCCTTTATTAATATAGTGGACCTAGTCCACTTTACATTGAATAACCACATTCCCATATACTAAATGACTTCCACTAAAAACACATAACTACATTCCCATTGGGTACCTCCCTAGGTACCTCATATTACCTCCCTAGGTATACTACATTCATACCTTGTTTTTCGTGCCCACATTCACCTATACGGACTGTTTCATACGGCCCAGAAACAACCACAAAAAATCTGGAAACTGCCTCGAAAATCGTGTCAAAAATCGCCTTGATTTTTGTGCCCAAATCTGTACGGACTGTACGAATCCATACAGTATGGCCTCCCATAGCATAAAAATATTTCGGCCAAAAATTCACAAAAAAAAATTCTCAAGAATCGTGCCCTCTTTGTTGCTCAATTTCCTCTCTCAAGCATACTCAGAAAATCTCTCCAACTCTCCTCCCGATGTTTTCTCGAACATTCGACATGTCTTGCACACTACCTAATGCATTCTTTTATAATCTGAAAACAACATTTCCCCCCCAAAAGTGTCTTTTCACCTTCCCAGCCCTAGATCCAAAGGCCAAGATTAGATCTTGCCTTTTCCAAGATCAAGAATCATGATTCATTCCCTCCAAAATGTCTCATTTAAAATTTAAAGTGAGTTTCACTTTATTACATAAGTGCTTTATGAAAATAAAGTCACTTTAAAAATAGAAGGTACACTTTATTAAAAAGTCACTTTAATAAAAGAACCACTTAAACAACTTTATAAAAACTATTACAAAGTTAAGTGCCTGGTAGTGTAAATATTAAGGTAACATCCACATACAAGACAAAACATGTGGAGTACCTCCCGAGCTAAAAAGCTAACACTCCCTCTTAGCGAGGGATGTACTCACTGCCATATCCATCATCTGGTCCCATCAAAATGTGCTCCGTAGGAGCTCCCTCTAAACCTGGAGCCATCCACAACACCTGCACAAAACTCAAACTAGAAGATCTTCTCCTGGCAACCTCCCGGAACCTTGAGCTCACTTCATCTTAAGCATCGATTCGATCAACCTAGCTGAGCCTTCTGCTAGTGCTCATAAGAGACTTGTTCTCTTCTCTCGGAATGCAAGACTGATACCTTGGCGCCACTGCAGTCTCAGAAGCCTCCTCATGCTCCTCATCCGACGTTGAATCATACATCAAAGGCTTTCCTCTCAACATATACAACCTGTTCACCCGGTTACCGATCAGCTTCAGCTCTACCGGGTCCACTTCCTCTCTGTAGATAAAGACATGTTCCCTCTTGAACAATATGCAATATCCTACATCCTCCAAGGCTGAGACTAAGAGAAAGTTAACACTCAACCTTGGAACAAAGAGAACGCCATCAAGATCCAAGTCCCCCAAACTTGAGTTGGAATCTGACATTCCCAACTCCACATACAGCGCTTGTCATACCACCTTCACTTACCACTTGTTGGCCAGGACCAATCTCTATGAAATCTGGGAATACTCGCCAGATTCTCATCATGTGGTTAGAGGCTCCGCTATCCACAATCCATCTGACATCACCTATGAATCCTCCGCCGTCGACACTGGAAACTAGGGTAACCAAAGAAAATTCCATATCGAACTTTGAAGCAAAGTCCTCTATGGTTGTTGTAGCACTTGTCTCAGGCCCCTCTGACTCCTTCTTCTTCTTCCTCTCAAGACAATGAGAGGCAAGGTGCCCCAACTAGTTACAACAATAGCATCTGACTTTACTCAAGTCCCTTCCGGAACTTCCTTTCTTCTTTCTCTTTGCCACAAGAGAAACATTTTCATCAGCTCTGTTTGTCTTCTGATCACTTCTCTGAAATATTTCTCTGATCTCCTCCTGAGTGAAATCATCCCATAGTCTGCTCCAATCTGGTAGATGCTCACGACCCACCATGCACTTCATGAAGACTTCTCAATCTTTGGTGAAGCCATTTAAGGCTATCATCACCAACTCAGAATCCAAAATGACCTCTCCAACAGCTGCCAACTCATCTTTAACTTGAGCCACACGGGTAAGATAAGAAGAGACACTCTCCTCCTTATCCATCTTGGTATCATGCAACTTAGCCTTCAAGGCCATCTTCCCGTTCTCGTTCTTCGTCTCGAACAAGTTCTTAAGTGCATCCCACATCTCCTTGGCAATCTTTTTCTCAGCCAAGTGTGGGATAAGGTGATCCTTCACCCCATCCAGAATAATCCTCTGAGCTTTGTCTTCCTTGGTCTCATGCAAGTCCAAAGCAACAGGATCTGCTGCGGGAGCTGCTACAATAGAGTTGGCATAGCTATAGATCTAGTTCTCCTTGAGAACCGTTGACAAACGAACCTTCCACTGCAAGCAGTTGGAAATGTCATCCAACCGATCCTCATATCTAATGCTTGCAAACATATTCCCTGTCACAACACAAGGAAAACAATCACACCCTTTTGTCCAAAAATCACACTGCCCACTGTCACTCAGAGCCCAAGCTCTAATACCATGTAGATTTTTAATGACAAAAATCAACAAGCTAATATTTTGTCAAACACTTAGCAACCTAGAGATAACTGTCTTCATAAATTTTAGAAATGCATAAAACCCACATTCAGAAATTACCATAAGCAGAAATACACATTGCTAAGCAAAATATGTAGCGGAAATACACAGTGGACAACAACCCATAACTCACAGAAATTTAGGCAAATGCCAGAGAAAACCCCAATGTGGGGAAACCCAACAAGAGAGAGAGAGAGAGAGAGAGAGAGCAAAACAACATTTCCAGCCAAGGAAAATACCTCACAGCACCAAATCTATCCCATAGAAATCTACATAGTTTCTCATGCCAAAACCGTACCGTTGTTCGACCTCTTCTATACCCATAGTCACCTGTACGGACTGTTCCGTACGGCCCAGAAACAACCACAAAAAATCTGGAAACTGCCTCGTAAATCGTGCCAAAAATCGCCTCGATTTTCGTGCCCAAATCCGTACGACTGTACAAACTGTACGGATCCATACAGTACGGTTTCCCACAACAAAAAAATATTTCGACCAAAAATTCAAAGAAAATTTTTCTCAAGAATCGTGCCCTCTTTCCTTGGAAAGCGTGCCCTATTTGCTGCTCACTTTCCTCTCTCAAGCATACTCAAAAAATCTCTCTAACTCTCCTCCCGATGTCTTCTCAAACATTCGACATGTCTTACACACTACCCAATGAATTTTTTTATTATCTGAAAATGACATTTCCCCCCCCCCAAAAGTGTCTTTTCACCTTCCCCAACCCTAGATCCAAAGGCCAAGATTAGATCTTGCATTTTCCAAGATCAAGGGTCATGATTCATTCCCTCCAAAATGTCTTATTTAAAATTTAAAGTAAATTTCACTTTATTACATAAGCGCTTTATGAAAATAAAGTCACTTTAAAAATAGAAGGTACACTTTAATAAAAGAACCACTTAAACAACTTTATAAAAACTATTATAAAGTTAAGTGTCTGGTAGTGTAAATATTAAGGTAACATTCGCATACAAGACAAAACATCGGAGTACCTCCCGAGCTAAAAAGATAACAGTTTCAAGGAAATCAAGTGGATTATGGTCTCACAAATACAACAGAAATTGCAGGGGAGCAGTTTGGGTTTTTTCATCAGCTGGAATTTTGTCATATTATATATGATCCAGTAGTCGTCTACATGGAGTCTGTGTTTCCAGAGGTTCAAAATTTTGCAACATTTGGAATTAAGGAAAATTACAGTTGTAAGTATGGACTGCCCATTCATTTTTTACTGCAAACATCTCAGTTTTTCTACATTTTCTTATTTACTTACAAGGAAGAAGACCATCTTGTCAGTGAAATGTTTTCATGGCTACATTGGAATTTTGATGTGACATGATCAAGGAACTGATTGGTTAGTTGTGTAGGACTTGTACATAAATAAGATTTATTTTTGAGCATGTTGGTTTCAGTTTGAAGATCAATTTACAGTATGAGAGTAGTGTCAAGTTTTCAATATGCAAGAATAAGGACTCCATAGCCCAATGGAAAATCTACTTTTAGTTTTGTGGTTGTTATTTTTGGATTGCAAATAAAAGAATGGTTGGACAGGGAAATAATTACAATAAAAGTTGATGATGATGAGGGATGTGAAGGCATTGGTCAACAAGTTCTTAAAGCTTCATCATGAAACTTTATCCCCAGAAGGAGAGCCAGTGTTAGTCCTTAACCTTGTTTTTGACTTATTGGGTGTCCTTAGTCCCTGTTCTACCCATTTTTCCATGATTTTTGTTAAACTATGTTTTTCCCTTCTTGGCTTGAAAGCTTATTTTCATTATTTTTATGCACATTTTAAATGTTTTTAAGTTTTCAAAGATTAGGATATGATAGAAAAGATTTATATCACATCACTTTCCCTTTCCTTCATTTGAATTTTCAAATTTTGTCAAAGTGGAAAGAGAGCTACAAGAATAGCGTTATTCTTGCAGTGCCGGGTGTAGTGATAGTTCTGCATGCGCCACCTTACCCAGATCGTGTTCTAATGTACGAAATCATTACTAAAGGATTACGCATCTCTATATGATCTATTTCAGGTTGTTATTCTTATGATGACAGCTAATTCGGAGGATCAGGTTATACTCACCACCTTGACATCAAATCAACACGCCCGATTATTTTTCCATATGAATGAAATCGTAATCTGCATATTTTAGTATGTCTATCATTCTGCACATGCTTTGCAGGTAAAAAGATAACTCTCAGTTTTCAACAGCCCTCGAAAGTTGGAGATCAAACCCTCGATATTCTCTGAAATTTTATGCAGAATTGTATCAATGTCATGGCACCCAAAAAGAGTGGTCAGATAACCAGATTGGAGCGCGAATGGACAAAATTGCTTGAAGCATTTCCTCAAATGGCACATAAGTTTAAGGATGCAGGTTGGTTTGACTTCTTCTTGACATTCCAAGGTCATGACGAGCATATTTCTATGACATTTGCACAGAATTTTGATGGTTTCGAATCTGTAGTTGGTAAACTCCTCATGCACGTGACAGAGCATTCCATACTAAAGCTTGCATGTCACCAGTATATGCAGAAAGATGGTGGAAGAAAGAAAATGTAGTTATGGAGTTTGTAAATCGGATTTTAATTCCAGAAAATCAAAACCCCAATTGGAGCCAAAGTATCCCACAGCTGGGTGAGGAAAGAATGACATATTGCTCTGTTGATTATCCACAGGTACATTACATGTTAAGGCAGATTTTCTCTGGTTCATCTCTATCATATTATATTGTTAATCCATGTAAATGGTGATTACCCTCTTAACCTACCTTATTTCTTATTAAAAAGCTTATCTAATATGTCTAAGAGGATTCAGTCACATCCTGCAACAACAAAAACAGTCTTTTTCATCAAGGGTTGATCAAAACATTAATAGTTTTTTCCTTAAATGAAGTTCAGAGGTCTTGGGACTGGTTAATCCAGTCATTAAAACCTAATCCATAGGAAACTAAGTCTAAAATTGTCAAGGAGAAGAACCCTGAAAAAGGTAAACAGACCTCTGAAGCCACTGAGGTTTTGATGAAATAAAATTACTCAGCCAGGGTAACTCGTGCTGGCAAGAGAAAATTACAAACACAGCAAACCATTGGTTATTTGCCTATGGGTAAACTTAATGAGAAAGGAACTACTAGTCGAGGTAACAAACTTAAAATGGATGAAGAGACTGATATCCATTTTGATCCATATCTGATGAACCTGAAGATTACATCACAAGCCCAGTTGAAATTCCAGCTAAACAGAAGAAACAACCTACAGGCAAGAAGACTGCAAAAGGTAAAAAATAGAGTAAGAAGAAAACACTTGTACCTAAATATCCTATAAGAAATTCTACCAGAGATGCAAACAAATTCAGACTGAATTCAAAAGCCATGTGTCATCTTTCTATCAAGAAGGAAAACCTCATTATCATAGAAGACAATTCAGAAGATTCTAAGAAAGAGATCAAAAAAGAAGCCTTGGCATCTTCTTTACATAGGTCAAAGGAGGAATCTGAAGAACAGAAGAAAAAACGTGAAAAGGGAAAACAAATTGAACAGTATTCAAGGAGACCTGTAACTAAGGAAACCATAAGATTAGTTTCAGTCACTAACTCTACACTCATAAACACATATGATGATGAGAAAAATGATTCCTTTCCAGAAATAAACCAGTTACAGGATTTTCAAGAAATTGAAAAATAAAAAAGTGTTGAAGGAGAGGGGTTTGGTAGTGGATCATCTTGAAAGTATGAAATTAAATTGAGAAATCTTTAAACCTCCATTAACCTAAATCTACCTACTCCATTTGAAAAACACCCATAGTTCAGGGTGGAAACAAAAGTAAGAAAGACAAAAATCAAATACAGGAAATACTATGTTTTTCATGTTTTAGTATTTATTTTCATGAGAAGTTTTTGAACGATAGAGACGAATTCTTTGAAATCAAAAGAGGTTTTTGTTGGGAACGAACCCCTTCACAAAAACCTCTCTCGGTTTTTACATCGCTATCACACTTTAAGAGGTTCAAATATATCTTTGAGGCTTATTTTAAGAGATTTCATATTAAATGATTTCATGTTTTAGTGATCAATTTTGGGCGAGGTTTCAAAGAAGTTGGAGATGAATTTTTGGACACCCAAAGAGGCTTTTGTTGGGAACGGGCCCCTTCACAAAAAATTCTCTTGGATTTTACACAGCTATCACCGTTTGGGATGTAAGAAGAGATTGTTGGACCCTATTTTTCAGGAATTTTCCATATTTATTTTCCTAAAAAAATCTCATGGACAACAGTTGACAAGCCACCTCATCAATTCAACTTAAAGAACAGATATGATCTCCTCCTTAATTATTTGAAACAAGAAACTAAATATAGATGAGGAGGTTTTCAGATCCATTTCTTTTGGATCTCGATAAATATGTATTATTTCTATATAAACAGGATAGAAGGAGAAGTAAAAGGTCGATTAGTTGGGCATTCAAGGGTTATTTTTGTAAAGACTCCACTGTAAGACAAGACAATATTTCATATTGGCACTAAAATGGAAAAGGCATTTTGATGGTCAGATCTTTTTTTCATATTTTTATCTATTTCTTTTCTTACTTTAATACATTTATTCTGTTGCAAAGCATATGATTTCTTAATTATGAGTGACATGGTGAAAATTTTACTGCTTTTGTTCATAATTAAGATTATTTTCAAGTACATGTTCTTGTTTCTTAATGATATTTTGGAATGATAAATCCATGTGTGAGTTGAGAAATTAGATACTCACATATCTTCCTTCCTTTATTTACCTTACCATCTGATCTGTTAAAGTGTTTGTCATTTAATAAACTAGTGGGATGTTTGTTTGCTTTTATATTGAGCTATATATTTTATTGAATCCTTGAGCCAGCTTTCAACCATTTTCTAAAACCTAATCAGAAAAACCTTCATAAATACCATTGCAATAACTTGATGATGCCCTAGCTTTCCCTCTCACAGTCAAGTGCAAGTTTAGGGACTAATATGTACCAAGACTTGGGATCTTTTGGATAATAGAAGTCTTTTTCCTTTCTTTCCATCTCGTTTCTGTCTAGATTCTGGTTACATTCTATTGAAGGTTTCAGTAGACTAACTTGTAGCTTTATTACAATTGATGATCAATTGTGGTATTTGTGCAAATCTATCAAAGTTTTATTGCTTTGATTATAAGAAGTTCTTGTTTTCAGAGGTTCATTCTTACATGTGTGTCACTACCTGTTGTAGATGATAGACATGTTTCGGTCTTCTACTTAAGTCTCCCACCTGCTCATTTTATTATCTAAAGCCTTGAATAAAGTTATTCAAAACCCCATTTGCTTGTATGTATTTATGGGACTCACTGTGATTGACATTGTTTTACCGAGTTTTATCCATTCGCCACATTATCATAAAAACGTATCTTTAAACCTATTGATGGGTGTTGAGCTTACACTTTAGCAGTCAAAGTGTGACTTTCAATGCTAACATTCTTGGTGCCGTTGCCGAGGACGAAGTTGAATATCTTCCTTGGGTTGTACGACACATATTATTACCAGTTCTTGATGGTGAGTACGGGTTGGTGACATACAAGACTGCAATTTTTTCCCCATGGCAACTCCACACATTTGAAGAACTTGCTGGTGATTCAAATCAAGTTATGGGACTCCATTGAGGGACGAGCTCAAACAGAAAATGGAAAGAAGACACGAGAAGTCTAGGTATCAAGATATTAGTTTCCTTCAAGAGCTCATATTCTTTTTTATCAGTTCTTTCATGTCATTTCCTTCATATATCAGGAGAATTATCCTTTGTTTTTTTTACTCTGATGACCATAAGCCCACTATTGTATATCCCTCTTTGAAAGAAGAAGATTTGAATTCTTCTTACATAGTTGATGTTGATCCCAGTCCTTCATATGAAAAATATGAGAACAATGTTTGTATTCAAATCCTTCCTAAACATGATAAGCCCCGTAACCATGTAAATGATACAACTAATTCAACACCTTCTCTGATCATAGTACCATCTTCTACCACCACTGCTAGAATTTGCAATCAATCCATTGAACCTCACTTTCATCCTATTGATGTTTAGTCCAGAAAAAGAGAAAAAAGGTTCAAACCTTTAAGTTGTCGTCTACTCTTCATCCTTACCCTCTCAAGTTTTTAGAATATCTGCCTCTTTTTGTTGGAGAAGATCATATTATAGTTGAGAAACATTTGGGATCTTTTCAAAATGTCATTAACAATTTGGAAATCATGCATGAGGATGTTGTTATGAGGTTATTTGCCAAATCTTTGGTTGGAGATGTTGCTTTGTGGTTTAAAAATCTAGATGTCGGTTCCATTGGTTCATGGGTTGAGTTATGTGGTGCATTTTCAAGGTAATAGGGAGAGAACAAATCTCTTGACCAGTACTTCGTTGAGTTTTATGATTTGAAAAGAGGGGAAGATGAAGCTCTTGCCATTTTCAACATGAGATTTTATTGTTTTTATTACAACATGCCTTTAGATATCCGACCTCCTAAAGTTGCTACTAGACTGTGTTATGTAAAGACTCTTCATCCATATTTTTCTCTTCTTCTCCTAGAAAGGAGGTTTGTTACTTTGCAACAAATGTTCATTGATGCTTAAGAGGTTGAGGACAATCTCAAAGCCTGTGAAAAATTTTCAAATCAAGTTAAGGATGAGGAGTGGAATGCAAACATAGCTGATAGTGAACATGAACAAGAAGGATGCCATGAGGAGGAGTTGGTAGAGCAGCCTGTTGAGGAGAAAGATGGTATCTCTAATTTTGTTAATTATGATATTCAGGAAGCCTTTTGTTTAATGTATATGATGAGTACAATAATTATGATGAGGCTAATTTCAAAAAAATATCAGAAATATCCTTTCACCAGAAAAAATATTATTTTCAACAGTCTTATGAAAACATTCATCCCATTTATGAAAGTTATGACCTCTACCATAGGGAAAATTGTGACTTAGTTGGAGGTAAGTCATTGCTCTTATGCTTTTCTTCATTTAAGATTTTGAAAGAAAAATTTGAAGTTGCTTATAGAGCAGAAAGAGTTGAGCTGCAAAATCACACAAGTTTTTTGGAACATAAGGATAACATTATAAGTCAACAACAACTTTTCCATGTTCGTAGTGATCCTCTGGTTCTATATATGCAGAATTTTATTGAGGTTGAAATCCATGATAAGGAAAATAATCATATTGTTGCCTTTTGTTCTGAGCACGATCTTGCATTTGAAAACTTAGAACAAGAAAAATCAGCATTTGAAGAAAAAGATACAGTGAAGAAAGAAGCTTGTATGTTTCTTTATACTTGTGAACAAGAAGGAACTATAGACGCAGGCTGTCATTTCGTTTTTATCGATCAACAAGTGATATTCACACATAGGCTTCAAGATCCTTTTGCATTTCTGTTGGAAATATCAGAGAAAGAGACCTTTATGAGTTACCTACAATCAGACAGTGGAATTGGTTCTTCAAAGTGTATGAGTTTTCAAATTGGATTTAATTTTCAATATGAACTACCATTAAGCAGGGTTATGCAAGGAATCCAATCAGTAGACAAGGTCCTTACATGGTTGCATTGGATTTTTTATGTCACCTGATCAAGCATCTCAGAGATCGGGTTAGAAGTAGGTAGTGTACATAAATAAGCTCACTTCACGAGCTTTTCTTTCTAGTTCGAATTTCGTTCGCATATTTCGGCTTGTTTGTTTTTCATTTTTCAATAAATGATTAGAGGTGCTCTCAAGGAATGAACAACTCTCAAGGCATAGACAGAGTACATATTGCAGAGATGGAATGGATAAAGCACTGGAACTGCATGTTCTTGGTAGCTCACAGGGAGCATGACATCCCCTATGGAGTCAAATGTTAACACATAAAATTGTATGGGTCAACAAGTCTTCTTTGTTTTGATTTTTTGAGTCATAGGGTTCATGGAACATAGGTTTTAAAGTTATTAGGTTGTATTCATATGGTTACAGTCGGTTCCAAAATGAATAGAGCTATGTTTAGCCTAAGTCTAAAGTTTGAGTCATATGATGATTGTCATGTCAACCCCTATAGCCTTACAAGTCTCATTTTGTTTTTCTCATTATTATTATGACACGTCATACCTCTAGTCAACACTTGGGTCTACTTGTTGTCATTATCTTTAGGTACAAGTGTCAAGTCGAATTGGTTATGTGTATGCTTCAAGCGAACTAGGAGAGTTTGTAGCGTACCTTCTTGTACAATTGGTTTCATGTTAATCATTACTTTGAAGGTCTTTTCAAAAGGGATATTATGGTTATCGATGCATTCAATCTAACCTCTCTTTCAGGGATTTTTCTACTCAAATCTACAACATCCTTGAAATCTGGGATTCACCTCAAATCCGGTGTTGCGAACTCTCTTGGATGAGGGTTGGAGGTTAGGCATCTTGGTGCGAATCTGGAATTACCAGCATCAATCTCATAGCTATCAAGTACTCCATGAGATTTTTTGTCCTGTTTGGAGGTCAGGAAAGGAGTGTGGCCTTTTTTTTCTCTTGGCGCTGTGAAATGTCACAGGCGTTGCGAACTGGGTGACAGGACCGTTGCAAACTCGTTTCCTATAGCAGATGCGTCTAAAGATTTGATAATAACTCCAAAACGGTGATGTGGGTTTTTCTGAAATTTTTTGTGGAGGATCATGATAATGTCATTGACTTGTTGTCCAAATTTCAGCCTGACCCAGTTTGGCATTCGAGAGATATAATTAAAACACCAGCGCACTACAATTGGCGTTGCAAACTCTTTGTTTTGCATAGTTGTTGGATATTCGCCTTGTTTTACTGTTTCCACCTATCAAGGAGGGTTCAAACGACTTCTTAGAGATCAGTTTTATGCTAAGGGACACCTGCACCTAAGATTCAACTCCATTAAAGACCTCATGCAATGAGTTGGAAACAATTTATTAATGACTTCCAACAGCTTCCTGAAAAATAGCAGTTTGTTGGATTCTTGTCTCTTTTACTATTGCCACCTATCTCCAAGGCCTAGAATCCAATGGAAGATATGGTTTTCGACCTCCTAAGCATACTTGGGATATTACTTTTGCTATTTAGGGGGAGAAGAAGGGGTGGGATTGAGGATCCAAGAGAGGAGAAAGCTTGAGAAGCGATTCTAGTTGTTTATTTGTAAGTTTGAGGGCATGTTTGTAACCAACATTTTTTCCATTGAAGATTCATGAGATTAGTTATATCAGATTGTGTTCTCTTTGTTGATTCATCTACATTTCTATCTTACTTGAATGAATTGTAGCTTTTGAGGATCAATGGTTGTATTTCATTTATAGATTCCTGAGCAGCAAAGCATTTGTTGTGATTGCCTATAACTCATTGTATTTATTCAAATAGCTTTCCCATTTGTTTTGCAGAGAGGATCTATGTTCAATGGGTGATATAATGTATGTTAACTTATCCTTTCTTCCATCTGCCATCTTATAATCCATTTTTCTAATATGCTCTTCAATTCCTTCTAACTTCAAGGTGTTTGTGTGACTCCATTGCCCAATGGTGTAGCCTTCTGATCTGCGGTTTGTTGCACTCCCTTTCTTTCTAGTTCTTTCTTATTGATCCACCCTTTTATATTGATTTGATTTTTCAGGTTCGAATGGATGTAAAGAGGCTCATAGTTTTAGACTGTTTATGCAATAGTAATATATTTATGGTTGTATGTACCAAGACTTGGGATCTTTTGGATAATAGAAGTATTTTTCCTTTCATTCCATCTCGTTTTTGTCTAGATTATGGTTACAATCTATTGAAGGTTTCAGTAGACTAACTTGTAACTTTATTACAAATGATGATCAGTTGTGGTATTTGTGCAAATCTATCAGAGTTTTATTCCTTTGATTCTAAGAAGTTCTTGTTTTCAGAGGTTCATTCTTACATGTGTCACTACCTGCTGTAGATGATAGGCATGTTTCATTCTTCTGCTTAAGTCTCCCACCTACTCATTTTATTATCTAAAGCCTTGACTAAAGTTAATCAAAACCCCATTTGCTTGTATGTATTTCTAGGACTTACTGTGATTGACATTGTTTCACTGAGTTTTATCCATTCGCCACATTATCATAAAAACTTATCTTTAAACTTATTGATGGGTGTTGAGCTTACACTTTAGCAGTCAAAGTGTGACTTTCAGTGCTAACACATCCCTATTCACATTGCAAATATTTGTTAGTGCATTATCTAGAATCTTGTTAAAAGTTTCTACTGTACCATTTTCCTAGGGATGGTAAGGTGTGCTCTTCTGATGATATATCTTGAATTCTTATGTCATAGGAAAATTCTCCTCCAAGTTCTTTGGCTCCTCTCCATTAGTAATTCTCGACAAATAATTTGGTCCTACATTCAGCTTCCATGGTTTAGTTATGATTTCAAAATCATATTCTTGAAACAATAACAACCATCTACAGATCCTTCCCTCCAACATTGGCTTGTTAACTAGGTACTTCAAAGCGGAATGATATGTAAACATCTTAAAATGTTGACCCAATAAATAATGTTTGAACTTATGTAAGGCATATACCATAGCCATACATTCCCTTTCTGTAGTATTATAGTTCTGCTCGGACTCAGATAACTTTCTACTAGCAAAAGATATTGGGTGATCAATGTCTCCTTCACCTGGTTGTGCCAAAACTGCTCCAAGTGCAATGGATGAAGCATCCACATGCACATGAAATTCCTTTGTCCAATCTGGAAAGCTCAAAATTTGTGTTGTCACCATCTTCTCCTTCAATATGTCCAAGCTCTCTTGGCATTCATCATTCCATTGAAACCTGATGTCTTTCTTTAGTAAATTCTCCATGGGCACAGTAATCTTTGCATATCCATTTATAAATTTCCTGTAGTACCCTGTGTGGCCCATTGTTTCTCTCAACGGGCACACTGACTTTGGTGGTAGTAAATTGAGAATAACAAAATTCTTTGCAAGGTCTATTATCAAGCCCTATTTGCATACAATGTGTCCAAGTAGGATGCCAAACGGTGTACTGAATATACATTTCTTAATGTTCAAGGAAATCTGGCATTGCCTACATCTCTCTAACATTAACCTCAGAATTTCTACATGGTCCTTCAATAAGTTGAATATTGTCCAATCATCCAGATAAACTTCTAAAAATTTATGTATAAAATCATTTAATGCAACTACTATTACTCTGGAAAATATTGTTGGTGCATTCTTCAAACCAAATGGCATTACTATGTACTGGTATGACCCCCACTCTGTTGCAAATGTGGTTGTGTACCTGTCCTTCGGAGCAATTATGATCCGATGGTAACCTAAAAATCCATCTGTGAAGGAGTAGACTTTTTGTCCTCCCACATTCTCTAAAACTTCATCTGTAAATGGGGTAGGAAAAAGATCATGCAGGAATGCATCATTTAACTTTCTCATATCCACACATATCCTAATCCCTCCAGTCTTCTTTTCCTGGACCACCATTGGACTAATTCACTTTGATTCTTCCACAGGCTCTATGATTCATGAATCTAGCATTCTGTCAATCTATGCCTTAACCTTTTTCTTATAGATGGGGTTTAATCTGTATAGTCTCTGTCTCACTGGTCTTGCATCTGGTCTAAAGGGTATCTTCATCTCTCCAAGTTTTCTTGCTACCCCTTTCATTTCTGAAAATGTGGTTGGGAATAAGTCATTGTATTCGCGCAGTAATTCAGTTATTTTTCCATTGTCTCACTGTCCCAATAATCTCCAATGTTGGCTATCTTGGGTTTCTCTTCAGTGCCAATATTGACCTTCTTAATCATTGGTGCAGTAAATTCTTTTGATTGTAACTGACGTCCTTCTAACCCTCTTTTTCCTTCCCCTTCAGCTATTTGTATGTCACGTGGGTTGTCTTCTACTTCTTCATCCTCTGCAACCTGATAACTATAAACTAATTGTTCGTGTTTCTTTTATGTAGTCTATGTCTATTGTCACTGTATCTACCCCATATTCTTCAAATATCTTCCTTTTCATCCTTTGTAATGCAAGATCCACCTATGGATTCTCACTTTCAAATGCAAATGTCTTAATAAAGTTTTGTTGCACTGCGCCCCAACGCACAGTTTCTCTGCGCAGTTCCTTCTCCTTGTACCAATTGCTAGGTATTCCTTCCAATGTATGAAAAAAACAATGTGTCCATTCGCCTAGTGGTACCAATCTCTAGTTAGTGACACAATCATTTATATGATGTCTTGGTTTCCCTCTTCCATCATACTTTTGTAAGGGTTTATCCTGCTGACTCCTACCAAATTTTATGCGCATCAGTCGCTTACACTGATACAAGTCCTGGATTACCTCCTTATGTGCACTCCACCACCGTGCAGGTGTGTCCCTTAGTGTTATATCCAACAGTAGTAATCTCTGACTATCCAAAACCTCTGATTCAAATTCTGTCAGGAATTTTTCTAAATTATCCTCTTTAGTAAATGTGGGAAATTGTCTTACTTATGTCCCAACCCATCTTACTGCGTGTGTAACTCTAGCGCACCTCCTAGTAGAGACTTCATGCAATCTTTGATGCCAGTTTTCTACTCCAGTATCTGAATCTGACATATTGGAATTGATACTCCTCCAACTGAGTGATCCATCTGCAATTGGATTCACATAGTCTTCCTCTTGCTTAGTAGTCCTATACAACTAGTTGACATCATCCTCTAGAACATTGCCAGGCATGGGTTCTACATATCTGTTGCAATCTAAGGGATCTAAAGGTGCTACTACCCTAAAGTTCCTAGCTTCAAACATCATCTTTCTAGTTTTCAAGTTAATTATGCCTGATTATCAAATGTCCAATCAATTCCCAATAGTGTTGGAAATGGTATAGACTCATCCACCATATCCATTACTTCAAAATATGTTGTGTGCACACCATCTAAATCTATTGTTGTATTCTTCAATCTACCTATGGGAATCACTCTCTGTTAATTTGTTAACTTTAATTGGATATTGGAATACCCTAGTGTTCTCTCATTGCTTCCCAAGTCTTCTTTGACAATATGTTGACATCTGATCCTAAGTCTAGGATAACATTTCCCATATTAAAGTCTCATATATTTGCATTCAATCTGAACTTTCTATTGGTTCTTTTCTTTCTAGGACTTGATTAATCTTCTTAGGTTTTGTTCCTACCCCTTCTTCTATGTTGTATTTCTCAAGCATATTTTTAAACAAATCCATGGCATTCTTATCATTAAGTAATTTAAAGCAAGATTCCAAGAAATTATTTAAGTTACTTACTTTCTTTGTTTGCTCTCCTTTGTAAGTATGATCCAAAGATTGAGGCATATAAAAAATACGAGTATCTTACCTATGTGCGGTGTTTGATGTGGATGCTTCATTCTCCTTTAGGAACTCCTTCTCTGCTTCCTTGAAAGTTTCATTTTCCTTCTTTGCATCAAACTTATGTTGTCGCTGAGTGTTCTTCTGAATGCAGCACTGAGATTCCTTCCTCTAATCATGTGCATCTGCTTCTGTCTTCACTCCTCCTCTAGTCAATATATTGATGTTCCTCCCAGGATCCCTTATTTCTGCAGCAATCCACTGAACATTCTGGTTGTTTAGATTCCTCTTCTCCTGGATCTTTGTCATTAACTTTGGGCAATCTTTCATCATGTGATTTGTTGCGCGAAAGTACATACATGTTGTTGTTGGTTGAAGACAGTCTCTGGCATAGTGTCCTTGTTGTTGACAATTATGGCAGATAACAGGCCCTTTGCCTCTGCCCATTCCTCCTATTCCTCTACCTCTGAATCCTCCTATGTTCCCTTGTGGATCCATGTTATGTTGATGATATTGTGGTCCCTGATTATAGGGTTGTTGAAATTGTGGCACCGCTTGAAATTGTTGCGCATTGTCAAATTGTGGTGCAATTTGTCCTGCCATCAACTCAGCCTACATCTTGCATGCATTTGAGGTTATTTCCTTCATTAACTCCAGAGTTCTACAATTTTTGTCTTCATGGCCCACTGATTTACAAAAGTTACAAAAAGTACTCTTCGGTTCTATCTTGTACTTCTGCATCATAGGGCAGTGATAAGAATCATGCCCATGTGACTTGCATATTTCATAGCAAGGCCCTCCTTTTGGTAATGGATTTGGCAACCCTACTCCCAAGTACTGCGCAAATGTCAGACACTCGTTCTTGTGATGTCCCTCTTATCTGCACAGGGTACACCACACTGCTTCTCTTTTCTCCCTATTCTTGTTTTGGTTCAACTGCACTGTCAAGTTCTTCAGATCTTCTTTCAGCTCCTCTATGGTTGGATCTGTCTGCTTATATTGATTCTCCTCTAACTGCATCGCTGCTTATAGTTCCTCTACCTGGTTTTGAAATTTATGTTGTCTCAATGGATATTTAAAGTGTGGTAACAAAGAATTTATAAATAATTATCTATTTTTCATGTCAGAAATGGGATACTTCAGTTTACGTTTCAATGTCTTGAACTTCTTATCAATGTCCCATACTGATTCTCCTGGTTTTTGTCTAACCTCAATCATCTCATTCATAAATTGATCCTCTAATTTTGGCCTCTGAAATTCGTGATTAGTGCTTGCTTGATCTCTGTTACTGTTCCCTGCACACCATGTGGATTGTTTACTGCAAGATTCATATACCAATCCAGCGTGCGGTTTCTGAAAGTTATTGCTAATTGCACTACTTGTGTTGCCTCGTTAGTGACTCTTTTTGCTTCCCATATTCGCTCACACACGAATAGGTGTTTCTTTGGGTCTTATGATCCATCCCCATAAAACTCTAGTAATCTTATTGTTGGATCTACACCTACCATTGTTGAATGTGTTGTACCTGCTCCGCGTGGTACTACTATCTGTGTACTATTGTTCGGACTTGAGCTCTCACTAGTGTTGCTACAGGTACTTCAACTTGTACCACTACCTGTACTGCTACTGGTACTTCCACTTGTACCCTCACTTCTAGTTTGATCTCCTGGATTCTTCTGATCGTTAGTCACTGGTTCTCTAAACAACTCTTTCTTTGTTGATGTGTTAATCATACATGGGGTTGTAGGTTCTACACTGATTCGGAACTGGACAGGGGTATTTGTTGTTGAGATTTGGGTACCTTGGAAAGTGGTCCCCATGTGCTTATGAGTCTCTATGCACAAAGGGGGAAGACTATTACCCTTGTACTTTACTTTATGATTCTAATTTCACTTTGACTTAGGAGTTTTAAGTCAAAAGTGAAATATGTCACTTAAGTCATAAAGTGACAATTAATTCACAATGTGGGTGAATTAATAGACATAAAGCAACTAAGGAAAGTGGGTTTCCTTA
>JASDQU011104706.1:4614-15686 GCA_032191745.1 Picea mariana
CGGGATATAATCAGATTCACCATAAAAAACAAGATATGCCAAAAACAACTTTAGAACTCATGAAGTCCGATATGAATTCCTAGAAATGTTGGTTGGTCTCATTAATTCTCCCTCTACTTTTTAGTGTCTTATGGATTATATTTTGAGGCATTACCTTATATTTATTTTTTGTTTTCTTTGACAACATTTTGACATACAAAAAAACTATTGGAGATCATATGGGACATGTGGGTAAGCTATTGCATATGCTTTAGGATAACAAACTGTATGCCAAGAAGTCTAAGTGTACTTTTAGGTTACAAGAAATGGAGTACCTAGGCCATGTGGTATCAAATGAATAAGTCAAGGTAGATCCACAAAAGATAAAAGAAATAGTGGATAGTCCAATACTAAAGAACATCAAGTTCCTTTGATGTTTCCTTGGCTTGATAGGATATTATCATGATTTTTTCATCAATTATGCTCATATTGTTGCACCTCTAACATACCTATTAAATATGAAATAATTTTCATGGTTATATGTGGAAATGTAGACATTCCAACAATGCGAGGATTGCACCTTTACTCCAATTCTAGGCCCCCCAAACTTTAATAAGACATTCATAGTGGAATGTAATGCTTATAGCCAGGTCATTGGAGTAGTTATTATATGGGAAGATTGTTTGTTGGATTTCAAAATTAGACAATACAAGGAAATATTATATCTCATACAATGTATGAAAAATAAATGTTTTTCGTCATTTGTGCAATTAAGAAATGACATAAATATCTCGTATATGAGCTTGGTTCATAGCACTTACTAAACTTATCTTCTTAGTGCATATATTCATTCCTAAAAAAATTCAGCCTTTGAGCTACATAGGGGTTCTGGGGGAGGTCAAGGAGGTTGAGGGAGAAGCTAGCTGGGATGTTGAGGAGAGGCAATGACTTGGTGGAGGGGTTTACATACTCTAATTTGAAAGGAACCTCTAGTAAACAAAAAAGAAAATAACTCGTAGCTTGTAACTAATTAGTAAAAAACTCAGAGATTGGAGAGATTTTAACTATGAAATTACTGATTTTTGCATCATGATGTTAACCCCTAGGTATCTCCACTCCACAATCGTTGTTGGGTTTGGCCAGATAGGGCTCCTCTTCCTCTGTCGTTGTCCAAATTTTCTGGATAGTTCCTGCTTCGACTATCTTTGTTGTTGCCGAGGGGATTTTCTATGCTCACCGTAGCGTTTTTCTTCTCTACTAGTCTTGGTCAAAAAGGGCATGAGTGGTTTTTCTATGCTCGCCGCATGGTTTTTCTTTTCTGCTAGTCTTGGTTAGAATGGTTTTTGGATTCTTCTCTGCTAGTCATGAATGGGTGCGAGGTCAACTTCATGAATGGGTGTGAGATCATTTAAATTTGGTTTTAGTTTTTATGGTTTTTTTTTCTTTTATGTTTTATTGTATTTAATATAATTAATATATATATATATATATATATGTATGTATGTATGTATTATATATTAATATTATATATATCTTTGGGTTTCAAACTTGTTTCAAAAGTCATCAGTGATAAATTGAAATATAATTTTAAGAATCCTCCAATGGCCTCCCAAGTGGTGATTCAAACTCATATTCAATGTCTTCTCTAAAGTGTAAAGTGGGGGAAAAGGTTTTATGAAGACCAATCACTAGTAGGACACAAGCTTGGTGAAAGGAAGTTATCTTTGCAAGAAAGATCTTTGGAAATATCTATTGCTATGTTTGGATGATCCTCTTTCAAATTCTACTAGCTTTAGTTACCCTGACAATTAGCTTTATGGAAGAAAATATTTTTATGGTGTTGATTAAAAGATGATTGAAAAGAGGGATTGCTTGATTGATTTCATATAGACATTAATGGATGGATGAAAGTAGTTAAAAATGGGGATATCCACTAGGCCAAAAAATTTGAATCCATTGCTTAGTCGTAGAAGAATAGCTTAGTTACATATCCACCCTAGGTTTGATCCAAGAGAAGATTGTGAGCCTTGGAGTGTCTGGGACCAACCTAGCACTTCCTAACACGTTGTTCAATAGGGGAGTGGGGGGAGTTATCCACCCCAAAATTTGGTTTATTTTCAAACATCCATGTGTAGTGACTCTCGTAAGAAGCCAATAAACATGAATTTTATTGATTATTTCTCACCCCATATGCATATTGTGAATCCTCAAAACCCATTTGACACTTTTTGAGTGGAAAAGCAAGGAGGCAATTTTTTTTGTAGGTTTCCAATGAAGATAATATCATGGATTTTTTTGGGGATTACTAACCCCTATCACAAATCCATGGTTTAGAGAGTAAGATATTTTTCTTATGGAATTAATTTTTGTGTTTATAAGAGTTAGAGTTACTAGGTTTAAACTTTATTCAACACTTTGAGTAATTTGGCCAAATTATGTCAAAAAAATCACTGGGGCTTTGGTTCAATTGGTATATTCTGAAAAAACAAACAAGTAGGTTTTGAAAATATTAGATAGAGCACAAATTCTTCTTATTATTTTACCATGATAGAATATGGTTAGTTTAGGTAGTGGATTATATCACCTTATCTAATCACTAGTTGATATTTTTCTCCATTTCTTAGGGATTTGAAAGCAAAAGATGTTGAACTCTTAATTCAAGATGAAGCAAAAATCATTTGTTGAAGCTATAAAAATAATATGGAACCTAAGTCCAAGTTCCCGAGGGGACAAAGGTTGAATTCTTTGGTGGGAATATTCCATTAGAAAAATCATTGCCTTTCTCAGATGTTATGGTAGATAGTTGGTGACATTTAGAATAATAAAAAAAAAGGAAAAATTTTAATAGCTCGAGGAAGTTTCAATAATGTCTCAACTTATCCCTTCAGTGAATAAAAACTGACCAAAAAATGACAAACACTAAAAGTTGATGAGACATATAAAATAAGGGGGTCCCAAATCAAAGTTGGGTTCCATTGGCTTAAGACATGTGAGAAGCCTACTATGAGATTTTGCAAAGATCTAACTTCCAAGGAATTTTTGAAGCATATTAAGGCCCTCAAAATAAAAAATAGTAAAATCATTGACAGGGGAACATTGGAAAGGATTTTGTTAATCATTACAAATTGGTTTTTCAATCTCAAGGAATTATTACAAAGGAAAGAAAGGTGTCTTTGCAAACTTGTGTTTATGTAGTCCCAAGAAATTCGATGAAAAAGGAATAATGTGTATTTCATCAAAGGCTTATAATGTTGGATGAATTGATGACTACCCTCAAAGAAATGGTTGATGATCAATTTCTCACACGAGACTACTTTCCATAAGAATTTAATAAAGTTGCTTTCCATTCTTGGGATTCTAGATATTCAGAATATGGGAATTTTATAAAGCCACTTTCCTTAAGGATAAATTTCTAGATTTAATATATCTCCCTAAGTCATGAAAATGAGTCAAAGGCTCATTATTTATGGGAGTTGATATTAAAAAAATGGTGGAAGTGGCCACATAATTCAATTGTGAAGGAGGTTTTTCCAACTAACTAATAGGGATAGAATATATATGTATGATCCACTAAAGGTAATACATTATCTTCGGTAAAATGTGGTTATAGATCATAATATGAGAATTGATTAATGGTGACAATGAATCCTTCATGTGGAAATTGCATCACAAAAAGAGTAAGTAATTACGACTTTCACGGTGTACATACAATTGTGCCTAAGGAACAGGTTGGATTTTGTTGGGTGTGTGAGTGATGTTTGGGTCTAGAAACCATCCCATATCATCAAGACATACAAATAGTTTATCCATGTCAAATTCCAATGCATAAAGAAACATTTTGAAAAAATTTCGACATTGTATTTTAATAGTTGTTTCCTTTAAAATTCGACTAATAAAATTAAAACGAAATGAGGACGAGTTGGGTCGATATATAGAGTGGGTGTTTGAGTAATATTTGAGTCTATAAACCCTTCCTGACTGGCCTGATGGGGATGACATGCGGCCACATAGGTATTCATATAGGTTGATGAAATGCCTCTACAACCCCAAATTTCATTAAAGTCATGTTGGGGAATATGGTTCATGAAGTGATACTTGAAATCATTGTCACCTAAACTCCCTTCCTACTAAACTCACTTTCAACCTATAATATAACTCTTTGCAGCCCTCTGAAACTTACCCCAGACATATTAATGCCTCCGATGAAATATTTCCCTCTTTTTCTTATGGTTGTTTGTGTAGGTAGATAGGATATCAATAGAGTAGATACATAAAGGCCTACGAGGTCCTATAGGAGAATCTATGTAGAGAAGCAGGGGTGACAAGGTGCATACATTGTTATATTAAACTTCTTTGATTTTTCCTTCTTTGAAGCCATACTTCATTGTCCAATTATTAAGTAGGCCTCAGGTTTTATAACTCTAATCCTAAGACACTTTCTATCACGCCTTAATGTGGTCAAGTAGTACATGATTAGGTGCAGTCGCACAGAGCTCCTCTTGGTTTCGAGAATATTTCATTCTCTACTAAACAGAGGAAACCACATGAAGGTGGAAGCTCTAGTTATCTCTCTCCCCCCCCTCACATAACTCTCAATTTCCCCATACCTAATTTTAAATTATAAAGAACATGTAACATATACTCTATTATACACATACCTCTTCTTTTCAACAATTAAATATCATTCATCTTCTTGTTCATCCAACTCAACATCTGTATCAAGATCTAGTTCATAATCAATATTGGTGAAAGGCTCATTCATATCAACATCATCAACAACATCATTTTTCTAATATATTTATCGATATCGTCAATGAGATCATCATCTAATACATTTGTATGATCAACTTCTTTAGCTTCTTCATCTGACACATCGACTACACCCACCTTCTTCTGATCTGCATAATCATAATCTTCTTCCTCATTATTATGTTCATAATATGACATCATATAGTTCATATGAAGTATATGACATCATATAGTTCATAAAGCACCTCATGTTATAACATTATTTGGTTACCAGTGACCATGGATTCCTTGTTTCCCAAGATATTAATCATTGAATATCTTTGATCCACACGAAACATATGTTAAATTTTTTTTTTCCTCATACTGACATTCTTCCTTTGAGAAATGCTCTGGTACCCATGGCTTTCCTGTAAGAAAGGCAGGGTGTCTTCCAAAAATTGTAAAAAGTAAAAATGAGGATTAATTATGCACTCCTAAGTGGGGTTTATGAGATACGTGCAACTGTACAACCCTAATTATTATTGCCAACAAACTTAACCAACTTGTGATAGCATAAATTTGGTTCAAATGTTGGAGAATGGAAACCAACCATTCTAGTACGCTTATGCTAGAGCATTATCTTGAGAATTTAGCCTTGGAATTTTATGACTAGTTCCTTTTGTAGAAACAATTGTTTTTTGGATTGAATATTTTGCTTAGACTCTAGGATCTAAATCCTTGTTGATTTTCCAATGCACATATGGCAAGGAGTTTGAAGCAGAGTTGAAGTCTATATGTAGCCCAAGCAGGAGGAACCTAAACTCTACTGAAAAAGATTATTTACATTTGTCTCTCTTGCGACAATATCAAATTATGCTTGGATTCATTTCATATTTAGTTTATCAACTTGAACTTAAAGTTTGATACTTTTCAAGATAGTTGGACCTTGAGTCAAATAAAAATATGAAATTTGGAATCATTAACATATCTACTAGAACATAAGAAAGATAGGGTTTATGGTTGCATGATGATATGATGATGGAAGAAAGTGGGTGTGTGAGCGAAATTTGAGTCCAGAAACCCTCCCATATTTTTAATGCATGTAAATAGTCTAACCAAGTCAAATTTCAATGCATACAGATACAGTTTGAAAAAATTTCAGCGTTGGCCCCATTCACATGTCACTGTTTCCCGCCTCTAGTATTTTTATGGTGTTGATTAAGAAATCAATGAAAAAGAGGAATTTTTTATAAAAAATATGACACATATACATTGTATATACATTAATGTAGAACTTGAAAGAAAAATGAATTAGAAAGACTGACAAAAACCTAAAACTTGCGTCAACCAAATTATGTACTTTGAAAGAAAATTAGGGTTTATGTTTTACATGATGAAATGATAATGGAAGAAAGTGGGTGTGTCATTCAAATTTGAGTCCAGAAACCCTCACATATAGTTAAGTAATGTGAATAGTCTATCCATGACAAATTTCAATGCATACATAAATTGTTTGAAAAAATTTCAATGTAGGCCCCATTCACAGGTCATTGTTGTCGGTGTCTAGTCCTTGTACAATTTTCGTTTCTTGTTCCTTGTTCTGTGTTCCTTGTTCCTCATTCCTTGTTCCTTGTTCTTCGTTCCTTGTTCCTTGTTCCTTGTTCCTCGTTACTTGACCATTTTGTATTCCCCAAGATCCATTATTTTTGTACAAAACATACTAATGGCATAAAATGTCCCACACAAAGACCAAATTAATATCCTCTACATAAGTCTTTTGTCTTTTTTCAAGGACTATGTAACGAATATCAATTCTAAGAAGATTCAAATAGGACCTAAGAACCTTAAGTTCTTTCCTTAACCATGGGTGACATAACACTATCATTCAATAGTCAAATTGTTACATTTCATTGTCAAGCATCATGTGTAGTGAGGGCTTGAGCTAGCACAAAGTAAACATACAAAGAATATTTGTCTTATGAACAAGATATGGTACTATCCATTTTGAGGTTTGGAATATAGATTTTTCTTATAGAATACACTACATTTCAGCATAATATAAGCCCTACACTCCTTACAAACAATGCAACACCATTCAAATTAGACACAATATTATTGCGACGAATTACTTATACTATCGACGAACTTTTTTCGTAGATAGTATAGCTAATTCGTCGCAAGATTATTTACATGCGTCTCTCTTGAGACGATACAAAATAATTATTGGATTCATTTCATATTTCATTTATCAACTTGAAATTAAAATTTGATACTTTTCAAGCTAGTTGGACCTTGAGTCAAATACAAATATGAAATTTAGAATCATCAACATATCTACTAGAACATATGAAAAATAGGGTTTATGGTTTCCATGATGATATGATGGTGCAAGAAAGTGTGTGTGTGAGTGAAATTTGAGTCCATAAACCCTCCCATATCGTTAAGGCATGTGAATATTCTATCCAGGTCAAATTTCAATGCATACAGATACAGTTTGAACAAATTTCAATGTTGGCCCCATTCACATGTCACTGTTGCCCGCCTCTAGTATTTTTATGGTGTTGATTAGAAATTAACGAAAAAGAGGGATTTTTCATCACAAATATGAAACAGATACATTTTATATACATTAATTTAGAACCTAAAAGAAAAATGAAGAAAGACTGACGGAAACTTAAAACTTGCATCAACCAAATTGTGTACTTTGAAAGAAAATTAGGGTTTATGGTTTACATGATGAATTGATGATGGAATAAAGTGGGTTTGTTATTCAAATTTGATTCCATAAACCCTCCCATATATTTAAGGCATGTGAATGGTCTATCCATGACAAATTTCAGTGCATACAGAAACTGTTTGAAAAAATTTCAAAGTTGGCCCCATTCAGAGGTCACTATTGCCCGTGTCTAGTCCTTGTACAATTTTTGTTCCTTATTCCTTGTTCTGTGTTCCTCGTTCCTCGTTCCTTGTTCCTTTTTCATTGTTCCTTTTTCCTCATTCCTTGACCATGGTGTATTCCACAAGATCCATTATTTTTGTACAAAACATACTAATGGCATAAAATGTCCCACACGAAGACCAAATTAATATCTGCTACATAAGTCTTTTGTCTTTTTTCAAGGACTATGTAACGAATCTCAATTCTAAGAATATTCAAATAGGACCTAACAACCTTAAGTTATTTAATTAACCATGGGTGACATAACACTATCATTCAATAGTCAAATTGTTACATTTCATTGTCAGGCATCATGTGTAGCGAGGGATTGAGCCGGCAGAAAGGAAACATACAAAGAATATTTGTCTTATGAACAAGATTTGGTACTATACATTTTGAGGATTGGCATAGAGATTGTTATTATAGAATAGAATACAATGCACCATAATATAATCCCTACATTCCTTGCAAACCATGTAATAGAATTCAAATTAGACACAATATTCTTGCGACGAATTAGCTATACTATTGACGAACTTTTTTCGTCGATAATATGGGTAATTCGTCGCAAGATTATTTACATTTGTATCTCTTGCGACGATATCAAATGATGCCTGGATTCATTTCATATTTGGTTTATCAACATGAAATTAAAATTTGATACTTTTCAAGCTAGTTGGACCTTGAATCAAATACAAATATGAAATTTGGAATCATTAACATATGTACTAGAACATATGAAAAATAGGGTTTATGGTTTCCATGATGATATGATGATGGAAGAAAGTGGTTTTGTGAGTGAAATTTGAGTCTAGAAACCCTCCCATATCATTAAGGAATGCAAATAGTCTATCCAAGTCAAATTTCGATGCATACAAATACAGTTTGAAAAAATTTCAACGTTGGCCCCATTCACATGCCATTGTTGCCCGCCTCTAGTATTTTTATGGTGTTCCTTAAGAAATCAACAAAAAAGAGAATTTTTTCATCACAACCAGGACATGGATATATTGTATATACATTAATGTAGAACCTGAAATAAAAATGAAGAAAGACTGACGAAAACTTAAAACTTACGTCAACCAAATTGTGTACTTTGAAAGAAAATTAGGGTTTATGGTTTACATGATGAATTGATGATGGAAGAAAGTGGGCGTGTCATTCAAATTTGAGTCTAGAAACCCTCACATATCATTAAGTCATGTGAATATTCTATCCATGAAAAATTTTAGTGCATACAAAAACTGTTTTAAAAAATTTCAACGTTGGCCCCATTCACACGTCACTGTTGTCGATGTCTAGTCCTCATACAATTTTCATTCCTTGTTCCTTATTCTGTGTTCCTCATTATTCCTTCCATGTTCGTCATTCCTTGACCATGGTTTAGTCCCCAAGATCCATTATTTTTGTACAAAACATACTAATGGAATAAAATGTCCCACACGAAGACCAAATTAATATCCGATACATAAGTCTTTTGTCTTTTTTCAAGGACTATGTAACGAATATCAATTCTAAGAAGACTCAAATAGGACCTAAGAACATTAATTTATTTCCTTAACCATGGGTGACATAACACTATCATTCAATAGTCAAATTGTTACATTTAATTGACAGGCATCATGTGTAGCAAGGGCTTGAGGCACGACAAAGGAAACATACAAAGAATATTTGTCTTATGAACAAGATATGGTAATATCCATTTTGAGGTTTGGCATAGATATTGTTCTTATATAATACACTACATTGCACCATAATATAATCCCTACACACCTTGCAAACCATGTAACACCATTCAAATTAGACACAATATTCTTGCGACAAATTATCTATACTATCGATGAACTTTTTTCATTGATAGTATAGCTAATTTGTCCCAAGATTATTTACATTCGTCTCTCTTGCGACGATATAAAATGATTCTTGGATTCATTTAATATTTGGTTTATCAACTTGAAATTAAAATTTGATACTTTGCAAGCTAGTTGGACCTTGAGTCAAATACAAATATGAAATTTGGAATCATTAACATATCTACTAGAACATATGAAAAATAGGTTTTATGGTTTCCATGATGATATGATGATGGAAGAAAGTGGGTGTGTGAGTGAAATTTGAGTTCGAAAACCCTCCCATATCATTAAGGAATACAAATAGTGTATCCAGTTCAAATTTCAATGCATATAGATACAGTTTGAAAAAAATTCAACGTTGGCCCCATTCACATGTCACTGTTGCCCGCCTCTAGTAATTTTATGGTGTTGATTAAGAAATCAACGAAAAAGAGGGATTTTTCATTAGAAATATGACATGGATACATTTTATATACATTAATGTAGAGCCTGAAATAAAAATGAAGAAAGACTGACAAAAACTTAAAACTTGCATCAACCAAATTGTCTACTTTGAAAGAAAATTAGGGTTTATGGTTTACATTATGAATTGATGATGGAAGAAAGTGGGTGTGTGATTAAAATTTGAGTCTATAAACCCTACCATATCGTTAAGGAATGTGAATAGTCAATCCATGAAAAATTTCAGTGCATACAGAAACTGTTTGAAAAACTTTCAACGTTTGCCCCATTCACAGATCACAGTTGTCGGTGTTTAGTCCTCGTACAATTTCCATTCCTTGTTCCTTGTTTTATGTTCCTCGTTCCTCGTTCCTTGTTCCCTATTCCTTTTTCCTCATTCCTTGACCATGGTGTAGTCCCAAAGATCCATTATTTTTGTACAAAACATACTAATGTCATAAAATGTCCCACACGAAGACCAAATTAATATCCGATACATAAGTCTTTTGTCTTTTTCAAGGACTATGTAATGAATCTAAATTCTAAGAAGATTAAAATAGGACCTAAGAACCTCAAGTTCTTTCCTTCACCATGTGTGACATACCACTATCATTCAATAGTCAATTTTTTATATTTCATTGCCAGGCATCATGTGTAGCGAGGGCTTGAGCCATCGCAAAGGAAACATAGAAAGAATATTTGTCTTATGAACAAGATATGGTACTATCCATTTTGAGGTTTGGAATAGAGATTTTTATTATAGAATAAACTAAATTTCACCATACTATAATACCTACACTCCTTGAAAACCATTTAACACCATTCAAGTTAGACATAATATTCTTGCGACGAATTAGCTATACTATCGACGAACTTTTTTCATCGATAGTATAGCTAATTCGTCGCAAGATTATTTACATTCATCTCTCTTGTGACGATATAAAATGATTATTGTATTCATTTCATATTTGGTTTATCAACCTAAAATTAAAATTTGATACTTTGCAAGCTAGCTGGACCTTGAGTCAAATACAAATATGAAATTTGGAATCATTAACATATCTACTAGAACATATGAAAAATAGGGTTTATGGTTTCCATGATGATATGATGATGGAAGAAAGTGGGTGTGT
>JASDQU011104707.1:1311-14103 GCA_032191745.1 Picea mariana
GTTGGACCCTCGACCGGTTCCGATTTTTAAAACTATGGTCTCTACGCATTGTGACATTGGGCCCCTTGAATTGCTTCATCAAAGCAATTGGAGTGCTTGATATTGAAGCATTTCTGAGCCATCCCATGCAAAATCTTCTAGAGGCAGATGCTTCTAGTGAATGAGATACTCTAGCAATACTTTATTCCTCATTTTCTTCTCTTTAGTGGCTAAAATGTTTGTCGAAATTAGAATAAAATTGCATTCATAATCTAGGGGTGGCAGGTATATGAAAGTTGAAACTTTGACATTTTTTCCTACTCCTTTGTTTAATCATGAGACATGAAAGGTATTATGCACTCAGGTTCTTGTCACTAGCTGAAAAGTATATGCAACCTGCCGCACTTTCATCAGTATTTTATAAGGTTTGTAGTTGTAGGCCTAAGTTTCTTTCGCCCTTCACTTTGATATATTTTTGTTGATTAAGGCTTCAATCTCAAGAAAACCCAATCAGCTACCTCAAATTTGCTCTCACTTTGGTGTTGCTTTTGCTAGGATTTCGTCTTGTCTTGGGCCAAATTTGATGTTCTCCTTTAACTGTTTCAATATTTGTTGGCTCTCTTTGAGGAAATCACAAACAATTGGTACATGGTTGTCTTCAGTGGTCCAAGTGATCAATAAATTGGGGTCCAAGTGATCAATAAATTGGGGTTATAAGTATAACTGTAAAGGGCCTTAAAATGGTGATATTTTGATGGTGTGTGATATGTTGTATTATACCGATTTTTTGCCAAATGCCACTATTTGTCCATGAATCTTGGTGTTTGCARTACGGTTTCTCAAGCAATCCTYTAGGCATTTGTTAACAATATCCGTTTGTCCATCTATTTAGGGGGTGYTAAGTGGTACTTGGAGTCAAGGTTGGTATCAATAAGTTTAAATGTCCTCTTCCATAAGTTGATAAATTTTGGCTCTCAGTCGATGGCAATGTTCTTTAATTATCCATGCAACCTATATACATGCTACGTGAAGGCTTGGGTCAAAGATATCAATGGAAAAGAAATGGACATACTTGTTGAATTTACCCCTATATCTCAGTCACTGGGATTAGTCACTGAGATTGCTGCCAATAAATTAACTAAACCAGAAATTATCTATGCTGATATAAAATCTGAATTTATGCAGTAACCTACAGCTGAGAGATAAAACAAAAAATTTGCAACGGAAACATACAGTAAACCAAGCATAAAAAACACATAGACAAAATATTTGCAGCGGAAACATACAGTAAACCAAGCATAAAAAACACATAGACACCAGAAGTACCCTGGAACCCCAGTGTGGGGAAAACCAGTTAAGGAGGGGCTTTATTGAGTCTTCTGGGAAAATATAACAACAACAAAATTACAGTAATTTTTGGAAATTTACAACAGCAACACAGAAATTTCTTACAACACTAATAAGCAGTGTTCTCGGAAAAGTATGGCCCTCCAACACATTTACAAATAGTGCAGAAATTTTCCCTGCTGTTGCTGCTGTTTTTCCCAGCTATACGACCCTCCTAGTGTGCCTCTCTGGTCTACTAAACAGCCCAGAAATTTCAGCCACAAAACTGCTGTGCTGTATGGCCCTGTACGGCCTACTATACGGTCTGTACAACCCTTAGAAAAGCTGCTGCACGGCCCAGCTGCACCCAGAAATCTCAGACTATATTTTGCTGCCTTTGCCCAGCTCCTTCAACCCTCAATACGCTTTGAAGATGGCTGCCCTGTTCTGCACTTGCTTAGCTGCAAAACTCAGCCACTCACTCCAGCTCTAACGCCCTCCTTCATCTCACTTGCTCAGCTCACAAATGAGAATGTGTTGTGTCCTCTCACCCTCAGCCCCCTTTTATCTCCCTAGCAGCCTCCCATCCTCTTTGACAAGTGTCCCAAGGCTTGGCTTCAATGGCTGAGAGTTGGGGTTGCTGGACCCCACTCTCCACTAGGAGGTGCACCCCCCTTGGACAGGGACCCACACTCCACTAGCAATCGCCTATAGGTGCGCCCTCCTTGGTCTGGGTCCCACAAACCACCCAGCCACCTTCAAGGTGCGCCTTCTCTCCCTTAGCCCCACATTCCACTCAAAGAGAAATTGCTGCAAGCCTAAACCTAAGGCTGAGATAAGAAATGCTGATCTGGGTTCATTAAGGTGTCCCTCAGCTGGCCTAGGACAAAAGGCACAACTAAGACACCAAACCGAGCTAAAACTAACACTCCCTCTTAGCGAGGGAGGTGTCTCCACTAGGATCAATCTTTGATCCAATCAAATCTATTGCTGCTGCTGTAGCTGCTCCCTCTGAACCGGAAGATCCACTTGCTACTTCTGTTGCACTTTGATGTGATGTGTTGTTCCGCTCAACGATCAATGTCAAGTCATACCAACTGACTTTCTTTGACATTGATCTCTGGTCCAGGATCCCCCTAGACCCACCTATAGGCTCTCTCAGCACCCTTATCAACTGAATTTCTTTGACACTGATCTTTGGTCCAGGATCCCCCTAGACCCACTTATAGGCTCTCTCAGCACCCTGCACATCATACCTTGCCTGATGCCAAGCCTCACTGCTGCATCCAAGGCCGCTCCCTCTGCCTGTATGAGCACCTATCCATCAACGAACATTACATCATACCCAATATCCTCCAGAGCTGATATAGAGAGCAAGTTGACGTTCAACTCTGGCACATACATCACCTCATCCACCTCTAGAGACACTCCTGACCCTAGTTGGAATCTGATGCATCCAACCCCCTTCACTGCATGCCTGGTGCGTTGCCCATCCTTCACATGGCAGTTTGAGCCCGTCTCCAAAACACTAAGGAACACTAATCTCATTCTCGTCATATGGCGAGATGACCCATTGTCCACGAACCACGCCTTGCTGTCCTCAAACTCAGGCAATCTGCAACTGCTAGAAAGAGTGGCAACCAGAGAAAATTCGTCTTCGAATTTCTCTGCAAACGCATCCATCTCAGTAGATGCTACTTTCGATTCCTTCTTCTTCTTCTTGTTAGGACACTTGCTGGCATAGTGGCTAGTTTTGTGACATGCAAAGCATCTCACTTTGCCCAGGACCCTGGAGCCTCCTGCTTCACTGCTCTTCTTTACATGAAGAGCCACATTTTCCTCCTCCTCACTCTTTGGTTGACTAGTCTGAGATGCATCCACTTGCAGCTCCTCCTGGGTGAAGTCGTCCCACAACCTCTCCCAGTCATGGAGTTTCTTCCGTGCAACCACTCCTCGGACAGACACATCCCACTACTTGGTGATGCCATTCAAGGCTGTCCTCACTAGCTCGGTCTCAAGTATGGTCTCTCCCACTGCTGCAAGTTCATCTCGAATCTGAGTGAACTTTGCGAGGTAAGTGACCACCGACTCTCCCTTGGCTATCTTCGTGCTTCTCAGCTTCTTTCTGAGCAACATCTTTCTGCTCTGGTTGTCAAACAGGTATAGCTTTACCAGGGCCTCCCACATTTCCCTTGCTATCTTCTTGCTAGACAAATGTGGAATGATGTGGTCCTTTGTTAGAAATAGGGAAAATAGAAAAACAATGTACTTTTAAAATTTTTCTATCCACTAGATCAACATAGAAGATAAACAGATTTGAAACAAACAATATTTCTGAGTACAAAATAAACTATAGCTTATGCCTCTGTAAGTATTTATGTGTAGATGTATGCCTCTGTAAGTATGCTCAGATGAAGTTTAGGTTCATAGATGAAACCTCTTGGGTTTGATCTCTGTCAAAATAACCGTGGGACAGTTTTGCCATGGATAGTAAACCCCAATGGAAACAACAATAATCCAAAGTCATAATAGCAAATAACCCCAATAGGAAAACCCTTCAATAAACAGTGATAACACAACAAGGAAATCAATCACAAGAGAACCCTCAGATTAGGACAGCAAGTAGATCAACTATAAGGGAACACTCAGATCATAAGAAAACACTCAGATCTGGACAACAAGTAAGAGAACCCTCAGATCTGGAATACAAGTGTCAAACCCTCCATAAGCAAACACAAAACTCAGATTTGGAATACAAGTGTCAAACCATCCATAAGCAAACACAAACTCAGATCTGATATACAAGTGTCAAACCCTCCATAAGCAAACACAAACTCAGATCTGAATATAAGAGTAAAACCCTCCATAAGTAAGCACAAACTCAGATCTGGAAGATAAGAGTCAAACCCTCCATACAAAACTCAGATCTTATATATAAGATTCAAACCCTCCATACAAAACTCAGATCTGATATATAAGAGTCAAACCCTCCATACAAAACTCAGTTCTGATATATAAGAGTCAAACCTCCATACAAATATGGACAACAATCTAAGTAACCCCCACAGGGGACTCAAATCTTCATGCGGCAGCTAGAGGGAATCCCACACAACAAAGGAGAGAGCTCATGGCACTTAAAGCACAAATACGTGGCCCTAAAAGGGAGAAGCACCCACTAAAACAAGTTCGGCTGCAAGAGAGACAAATTCGGTAGCAAGAGAGGCACCTCACAGTTCAGTAGTGGCAGATCTAGCCATCAATCCTTCAGCATAACCTTAAGGGAGAAACTTCCAGCCAACACAAAGCTCAGAACTGAAACTGATAGACAAAAGGAGGCTGCACCAAAAGATGGAGAAGTGTCACTGAGGTAGCCGCAACAATTTAGGGAGATGAGAGAGTGAGTGTAAGTCTCAAAATACAAAGGGTAGGGTCTAATTTATAGTTAGGGAGAGGGGTTAGGGTAATTAGAAATATATTTAATTATTGACATTTAATTAATATAAATATTAATTAATATGTCAATTAATATTTAATTAAAACCCTAATCACATAAAACAAAATCCCTATCACATAAAACAAGAGTGAAAGCAAACAACAAAGGGTTACTTTTTAAGACAAAGTCAAGGGGAGTTACATAATGGCAAAACATGTCCACATGAGTCTCATAGTGACCTATAAACTTTATCATCACTGCATAAGGGGTACATCAACAATGTGATCAGGTCTATCTTCATAGACACTCCTAGATACATCCCAGGAGAGAGTAAGAGAATCACACATCAACACATCTTGGTATTACACCAAGATCTACCTGGTCAAGAACCAGGTTGCTCCAGAACACATCTGGGGGCCCTAGANATAAAACATAAAACAAGAGTGAAAGCACACAACAAAGGGTTACTTTTTAAGACAAAGTCAAGGGGAGTTACATAATGGCAAAACATGTCCACATGAGTCTCATAGTGACCTATAAACTTTATCATCACTGCATAAGGGGTACATCAACAATGTGATCAGGTTCATCTTCATAGACACTCCTAGATACATCCCAGGAGAGAGTAAGAGAATCACACATCAACACATCTTGGTATTACACCAAGATCTACCTGGTCAAGAACCAGGTTGCTCCAGAACACATTTGGGGGCCCTAGAACACATCTAGGGTCTTATCCACCAAGGTACAAGACCAAGGATCAATCCATGCATTAAGCAAGGATTCCCTGGAACATGTCCAGGGGCCCCAAACACATCTAGGGACTTATCTCAATCACCAAGTAAAATATCCAAGGATCAATCCAAGCACTAAGCGAGGATTCCCTAGAACACATCCAGGGGCCGTAGACACATTTGGGGACTTACTGCTTGATCCAAGACCAAGAACCCCAGTCATCTACTAGGGGTCCTCACAAGGGTCTTTCTGCTTGGTTCTAGACCAAGAACCCCAGTCATCTACTGGGGGCCCTCACAAAGGTTTTTTTCCATGGCTCTCATTGCTTGGTCTCATACCAAGAAACCCCAAGAGTGTGCTGGGGGCCCTAGTCTACAACTAGGGTCTTTTCCATCCTCCAGAGAATGGCTCTTGCAGCTGCATTAATTTCAACATCTTTGACACCATCCACAAGTATCTTTCTGGCCTTGATATCCTTCTTGGCATGGGCAGCTAGCTGTACTGGATTAGTTGGGGCTGCCACTTTGCCTTCTGCAATTTCCAGCAGCTCATTCTCCTCCAGCACCAAGCTAATTCGCTCCCTGCAAGGACAGAAATTTGAGGCTCCATCCAGCCTGTCCTCAACCTTCAAGCCTGCACTGGCCATTTGAGTCTGCTGTCTTGTTTTCACCCACACAATCCGGTCTTTTGTCCACTTGCTGATTTATCCTTGCTGGTCTGCACAACAAGTCACTTGACTGTCCTGTACTCAGAGGCCGAGCTCTGATACCTTGTTGAATTTACCCCTATATCTCAGTCACTGAGATTGCTGCCAATAAATTAACTAAATCAGAAATTATCTATGCTGATATAAAATCTGAATTTATGCAGTAACCTACAGTTGAGATATAAAACAAAAAATTTACAGCGGAAACATACAGTAAACCAAGCATAAAAAACACATAGACACCAAAAGTACCCTGGAACCCCAATGTGGGGAAAAACAACTAAGGAGGAGCTTTATTGAGTCTTCTGGGAAAATATAACAGCAGCAAAATTACACAGTCATTTTTGGAAATTTACAACAACAACACAGAAATTTCTTACAGCACTGATAAGCAGTGTTCTGGGACCTGTATGGCCTCCAACACTTCTACAAATAGTGCAGAAATTTTCCCTGCTGTTGCTGCCCTTTTTCCCAGCTGTATGACCCTCCTAGTGCACCTCTCTGGTCCACTGAACAACCCAGAAATCTCAGCCACAAAGTTAGTGTTGTACGGCTCTGTACGGCTTGCTGTACGGTCTGTACAGCCCTTAGAAAGGCTGCTGCACGGCCCAGCTGCACCCAAAAATATTAGACTATATTTTGCTGCCTTTGCCCAACTCCTTCAGCCCTCAATATGCCTTGAAGATGGCTTCCCTGTTCTGCACTTTCTTAGCTGCAAAACTCAGCCACTCACTCCAGCGCTAACGCCCTCCTTCAGCTCACTTGCTTAGCTCACAAATGAGAATGTGTTGTGTCCTCTCACTCTCAACCCCCTTTTATCTCCCTAGCAGCCTCCCATCCTCTTTGACAAGTGTCCCAAGGCTTGGCCTCAATGGTTGAGAGTTGGGGTTGCTGGACCCCACTCTCCACTAGGAGGTGCACCCCCCTTGGACAGGGACCCACACTCCATTAGCAGCCGCCTAGAGGTGCGCCCTCCTTGGTCTGTGTCCCACAAACCACCCAGCCACCTTCAAGGTGTGCCCGCTCTCCCTGGCCCCCACATTCCACTCAAAGAGAAATTGCTGCAAGCCTAAACCTAAGGCTGAGATAAGAAATGCTGATCTGGGTTAATTAAGGTGTCCCTCAGCTGGCCTAGGACAAAAGGCATAGCCGAGACACCAAACCAAGCTAAAACTAACAATACTTAGTCTATTGATCAACCATTCCAAAGATAGAGTTTTCTCACTCCCACTTGAGGCAAAATTATAACAAAGTCCAAGTTAACAGATTCCCATTTTAGATTGGGAATGAACAAGGGATGTGATACACTCTGTTTTATTCCTTTGACAAGTCTCACATGAAGCAACAAAATTTTCACATTTGCCTAAAGACCCTTCCACTGGTGAAAGGTGCGGAATGGTGTTATGCTAAGGACACCTTTTTAAATTTAGAACTAGGTTCAACATATATCCAATTCGTTGTAGAAAATTAAGTAACCTGACATTGCATACTTGACTTCTTCCTGTGTCCTTTGTAGGTCCTTTAGCATAGTAGCGACTCTCTCATTCTTGGCATATTCAGTTAATATCTTTTATTTCCATCATGGTTCAGCTGTAGATATTGCTTATAACTTTAGCAGTCGAGATAAAGATTCTACAACCACATTATTTATATTTTTGTTTTATCAAATTTCAAATTCAAAACCTTGTAAATTGCTTACTCACTTTGCCTGCTGCTCACTCAAGTTCTTTTGGGATAGGAAATACTATAAGCTTGGGTGGTTTGCTGATCCATCAATATACATAATGACTGACAAATATTTTCTTCAAGCAGACTAGCTTAGCGATACTCTCTGGAATGATATGTTTGCCTTGTTGCTTTATTTTCTTAAGGGCTAAGAAAAAGGTGATCTTCATGATACAAGTGTCGAAATTACCATAAAACACAGTCACAATTATTCCCCGGTGGTTTTTTCTTGTGATCATCTTTGTCCCATTTCTGTTTAGTCATTTGCCACTAGTCAATGACTGCCCCATCAGTGTAAGGTGGCAAATTGAAATTTTGGTAATCTTCCATAGGTTTTAGTTAGAAATTCTAGGACAATTTGCATATCCAAGCTCTTGGTTTCATGTCATTGCTGACTTATCTAACTTAGGCTTGAGAATTTTCTCAAGCAACCATTGAATGACGCGATCACCTTCTTGGTTCTCTCTGTTGTCATGATTCCCACATTTGCTTCCTCTTCTATTAGTGTTCTCTACAGAAGTCTTGATCAGGTCATGCCAATTAACCTCTCTTCTCCCATTTCAGGGTCTCTAATGACCATCTTCTCCATCATTGTTTGTCTCCCTGTTCCCTTCTTTCAGTTGCCACAATCAACAAATGTATGGATTGGTCCATTTCATCCATGGTTTCTCTTATCCCTTCCAGGGACTTATTTATACTTTCTCATTTAATAATGCAATTTCAGATTTCCAACAATCATCTTTGTTAGTGCCTGAGAATGAAACCAGTGCTGGTGTTGGCACATGAAGCCAAGAAAGTGCCTCTGAAACAAATTTATGTCCCTGACACGATGACAACTAATAGACATAATTAAGGTTTGCTATCTTGCTGAAAATCTATTGGTGGAAACAACTAATAATATCTTTGCTGAGAAAGAGATGTATTTAGGCCAAAACATACATAGTTAATCTTTTAAAATGTCAGAACAATGAAATAGATATTTGAATTTCATAATGACATCTAGAGTGTGTGACAACAAAGAAGAACACTAAAGTATTTGTGGACAAATCCTCAAACAAAACCTCTATTTAGCTAGGGTAGATAGGAAGTTTCTCGAGCATTTCCCTTGGACTCGATGTTCTGGTAAAAGATTTGTAGAGGTAGTTCCTAAATAGATTTGAAGGGAAGCTCAACAAATGGCGGTCGCAAGATATTCCATTCATAGGAAGAATTGCCATAGTAGACACAATTACGGTAGCAGGACATGTTAGAGTACTCGTGTTTTTCTTATTGCGTCAGGTTATAGGAAACTGGGACAACTTCTTACGGGGCTCCTATGGGGAAAGCAGAGAGGTAAACGAGATCTACCACTGGTGACTTGGGATGTTTATACCCTTACATGGTAAGAGGATGGGCTCAGTTTGGTTGATGCTAGAGTTCAAGGAGCAACTGTGGCAGCTAAATGGGTTATAAGAGACATAGCAGGTTGACTTGTACTCAGCAATGACTTGGTAAGGTTGAGGCAACATTAACTTAAGACTCAACAAAAAGTTAGGTCAAAACTTTGACAATAATGTGAAAAACCCAAAAATATGTAATATATTCAAATATTTGTAAAAAATCTAGATACAAATCCATATATAAAATTCCGTCATTTAGGCATCAGAATAGACATCATAACATCGCATCAGTGCTAAAGTTTATAGGTCATGAATAATCAAATCACATTAATGATAAGATATTAAATCATCATGGTCTATAATTTGTAATTGATATTAGATTAGTCTCAGAATTTCAAAGTTGCAAATTGAAATTACAAGCATATAATGCACATAATGCCAAAAATGGACCATGGTAGACTGTAGTACTATAGACTCTAAACTTTACAAGAGATTGCCCCCTGCCAAGATCCTTGCATTGTGCCCAACATGGTCCTTTACCCTCACCATTTTCAGATCTTTAAGTTTTTTTTGGGGCTTTAACAAAGAAAAACATCTCGCTTTGTTTTGCACAGAAAGGGGAAGATCAAAATACCTAGATTTGATTGCCTTGAAAACTCAAAAACTCAGAAATCTTTGTCTAGGATCAAGGATCAACTGAGCTTATTTCTATACAACTTATAGATTATACCTATCAAAACTTCAGGCTTCCATCTACTCAAATACTGGACTGTCTGTTAAAAAATGCAGATACTGCATGCTACAGGAAAAACAAAACAGCATACTCTATTTCCTTAAATCTGCTACAACAGAGTTCTCCACCAATCCAAGTTACTCCCTCTTCATCTTGATTCTCCAGAATCTTCAATCTGTACTTCCCTTGTTCAGGGATGGCTTCATCAGCAATTGCATGCTTAGGATCAATCACTGATTGCACAGTGGAATTTGGAACTATCTCCCAGACATCATACTCATCTATCATAGCATTTCACCATACCTGCTCTTCAACTACTTCCTCACTGCTAGAAGGCTTTGTATTAATGATAGAATTTATCAGTGCAACACGAGTAGGAAACTTCTTAGGAGGACTACTCACCCGAAATGTAGCTTTAGGTGCTGCCACTTGTTCCTGTCAGTGCCTCGATTGAACGGGATGGTACTGAAGCATGCGTTCATTCATCGGAACCTTGTTGATTTGAATCTGATTTTTCTTCTTCTTTCTGATCAGACTTTGGGACAAGAAGCGATAGAGCAGCCGTGGTCTATATCTGGAAACCACCTTAAACACGATGGTTACATCTGGAAGACTCTCTAAACTGCCATGTTTTTTTTTCTAATATAGAAAAGCACTTTGCTAAATTTAAAATGGCGATTCCTAAATTAATAACAGCACGTAATCTAAATCTGAAAAGGAACGCATTGTCCTAAATCTGGAACAGCTCTTCTAAAAATAAGGCAATGCTACAGTTGATAAACTTAACTAAAAGACAATGCTGCGCCCTTCATTAAGGCTTCTCTTACTGCTGTGCCCTTCATTAATGCTTCTCTTACTGCTGTGCCCTTATCCACATAGCCATCACTGCTGATGTATGGAAACCAAGAGTGAACTGGATCTGCTGCGCTGAAGTGTTAAGCTGCCGAAGGAAGAACACCTTTGGAGCAACCAGGTAAAGCTAACACCCACTTTTTGGAAAGAAGGTGTTCTCCACCAATCCAGGTTACTCCTTCTTCATCTCGATCCTTCAGAATCTTCAATGTGTACTTCCCTTGTTCAGGGATGGCTTCATCAGCAATTGCATGCTTAGGGTCAATCACTGATTGCACAGTGGGCTTTGGAACTATCTCCCAGACATTATACTCCTCTATCGTAGCATTTCACCATACCTGCTCTTCAGCTACTTCCTCACTGCTAGAAGGCTTTGTATCAATGATAGAAATTGTTAATGCAACACGAGTAGGAAACTTCTTAGGAGGATTACTCACTCGAAATGTAGCTTTAGGTGCTCCCACTTGTTCCCGTCGGTGCCTCGGCTGAACAGGATGGTACTGAAGCATGTGTTCATTCATCGGAACCTTGCTGATTTGAATCTGATTTTTCTTCTTCTTTCTGATCAGACTTTGGGACAGGAAGCTTATCTCCTTCCTCAACCTCTGTTAGAGGCTCTTGAGACTTAGAGGACTTCCATCCTCATCAAACTTAACATCTTGATTTACCATTATCTTCTACTATGCTCAAATATAGATTTGGTAAGCCTTGGAGGTCTCAATATAACTAACAAATATACCTTTGATGCTTGAGGGTTCAAACTTAGTACTCTTTTTGTCAGCCACATGAATATAAACAGGTCAACCAAATACCTGAACGTGTGATACTTGAGGTTTCTCACCAATAAAGTCTTCCTTTGGTGTCTTGTCCTTCAAAATCCCGTGGGGACATTTTTTCAAGATATAGGAAACTAGGTTGCATGCGTTTGCCCTTAGACACATGACAAAGCCATGTCGTGGATCATTGCTTTGGTTGTTTCAATGATAGGCTGCTTCTTCCTCTCTGCAACCCCATTTTGCTGTGGGTTCTTTAGTACTGTTAAATCCCTCTTGATCTCTACTTCTATGCAAAAGGCATCCAAGTCCTTAGAGGTGCACTCTCCTCCATTTTTGGACCTTAGCACCTTTATCTTCTGATCTGTCTTGAATTTTGTGAACTCACTGAACACTTCATCTTTAATCTTCATAAAATAAGTCCAGGTCTTTCTAGATAAGATAATTTTATTAATGTCCAACAAATGACCACTTAAGTAGGTTAATGGGATTTCTAGGTACAATGATGTCATCACAAAGAGGGAGCATCAAAACGACTCCTATAAAAAGCAAGATGCATAAAGGAAAGAATCAATCTAGTGCTAAAGTCTAGAAAAACCTTGGACTTTAAAATCTAGCTATCGCTCTGGGAGAAGAATAGTAGGGACAGATCTAGTAATTGGAATACAAATAATGATGCCTGTGAGTCATGGTGAGAATGGTCCATCTCTCCTAACATCCAAGGCCGAATGGATGAAAGTTGAAACCTAAGTCACCTGACACAAAGACACAAGACACAAAGGACACGGGAATACGAGTATCCGATACGGACACGGCGACCCCCAAAATCAGGACACGAGGGACACGTTATATATATATGTATGTAAGTTCAAAATTACTGAAATAGACGAAATATTGATAGTAGATATTGATCAATGATACATGATGAACTCCGAAAAAGATACTTCAAACAAATCAATCAAACTCTAAACATCATACTCATAGAACATAGACAGACTGATACATGATACAAATTATACAATGATATGATACATGTAACATTAGAATTTAGAACCAATGTGAATGAACCATAAATACTATATAGCAGTTTGCAGATTTCTCATTAACTTTAGTCTTTAAGTCATCAAAATAAAAATGTATTACATAGATGC
>JASDQU011104707.1:29907-44188 GCA_032191745.1 Picea mariana
GCAGCTAGTAAATCTGAGTTGTAATGAAGTAAATAAATTTTAGTGGAGTGCCCTGATGGCCAAGGAGGCATTCTGGTACATGACACATATAGAGTGCTTGATGTGACCACTAACAAGGTAACAATTACTGCTTGATGTGACCACTAACAAGGTAACAAGTAACTGTGATGTGTTTGTGGATAAAAGTACAACTATTTTCCAGCCTGAATCAGATCTGAAATCTGATCAGAAATTTAGTGATGGTGGTGATTTTGATGCTGAAAAATCAAGTTGCGTGGTAAGAAAGTGCAAGTTGAGGCACAGTCATTGGGTGGTAGTTTTGCATGAAGAGCGCAAGAAGGATGATGCTGGAAATGATACAAGGCAAAGTAATATCTGTACTGATTTTGAGGACAGAATATATACACGAAGACCTAAGTGTTACTACAGAGCCTTGGAGGATGTGTGGTTGAAGCTTCTTCAACTGAGAGAGGAATGGTCAAGTGGGAGACCTATGAGGAAAGGAAATCAGTGGGAGCAGGGTTATTTTTGTTTATTTGTTTATGTAGTAAAGTCACCAGCACATTGTGTTGCTGAAAAGGATGAGTGGAAGAAAAACCCTCAAGAAGGGTGAAGGGAAAATTGCTTCTAGAGTTCATCCAAAATGTTGTCATCCTTGGGAGTTCATCAAGCAGGACAAAATATTGTCGTCCATGGGTGTTCAGTTTGGCTGGTGGATTTGCAAAATAAATAAAAAAGAGTGGTGATGTTCAACTAAAGATGCAATGGTCAGATTGGGCTCATTACAGGGCATGGCAGGCTCAAAAATCCAGGTTTCCCAGTATCAGTTTGTTGTCCTACCATGGTGCAGAAGAGGTGTATTTATTGCRCCAACCAAACTTTGCATCAATGGTAGAAGGGCTGAATTTGGCTAGTGAGTCAATGTATGGTCAGATGGTTGATGACTTGGTATTCACCATGCCAGATACAAGTTTTTAAAGAGAGGTATGTGRCACATATAGAAGACATCAGAATGGAAAGTTGTGCACCTTATCATGTTGCTGGTGGGTTATGTTACTCAGAGGCAGGTTTAGGCCCAAGTCACCGGGTTTGGCGAATTTCAAGTTTGAAATTCGAAATTTGCTGAACTTCAAGCCAAATTGAAGAAAATCGTTAACGTTCGGCATAAAATTCGCCTTGGTTCTATGCAATTTGTTCAGATTCATTGAAGTTTGTTTGGAGTTGTTTTTTTGGGTTTAAAAAACTGTGTAGCTTTCCTCCTCCCTCCATGTGTTATTCCTCCTGCCTGATGCTGCATAGCAGTCCAGACTCACCATATTACCATCTTACGACTCCCGAGCGACGAACAGTTTCTAACTGTAGTCTGTAACAAGGTTCAAGCACCATAGGTCACGGACTTGAGTTCATTCCTGACAGTCAAATCCGAGTGTGATAGTCTTCCAACCAGATGCTGAGTCCACAAATGACGGGAATACGGTTCATTCAGTATGATAAACCCGACGTCAAGTCCACATTTGACAAGGGAAAGGTTTGACGACAGCCACTACACTTGAAGTTTGAACTTGACAGTGGCATTGAATTTTATTAGTAGAGTAGCATAATCGCCTTGATTTTCCTGGACATATATACTAATACAACCGTAAACCATAAAACAATGCATTTATATGCACACCAGCCCTTAATTGATGTGAATGCATACTAAACCTAGGTGTTCATACACACATATAGAATAATTTGTGACATTAAGCAGGGATGTTTATCAAATTATCCAGCTATAAATACAAAGATTTGATTTCAGTTTTCCAGTGTACTATTATAAATTATTACATACACTTTTTAATTTTCATATTTGATACTCTGTCGAACTTAATGTCGAATTTTATCACCAAAATTTTTGCTGTTGAATTTTTGTCAAACTTCAAGGTTATTGAACTCGAACTTGAACCAGGTGACTTAGGTTTAGACAGTTCTACAATTTGCTTGGTCCTGACTTCAGATAAGTTTGGTTATGTTTTGTGACAAGCAGTTGTGTTTAATATGAGCATTAAGGGAGGGTATTAGAATGTGTTATAATGTTTATATCATGTCCTTGAGAGGTTTTAAGTTAGGTGTACTTTATGTTTTAAAAAAGTCATGATTTAATGAAGTGAACTTGTCATGACTTATTAATTAAGTCAATCAATAATTTGATGTTGTGAAATATGAAACAAACAGTACTTTCATTGAGGCTTGTAAATAACTCTCATCTTTTGAAATAGAACATCAGTTTGAATGGTTCTCTCTCATCTTTGCTGGTCTATATTTTCTGCTACTGTGTTCGCAATTTCTGATAGAGTGTTCATCTTTACCTCTACATCTCTCGCCTTTTTTGAAGAATTTTTTTGGTTTACCTCACATGCTTACATTAGACCTATATGCTCTCTCTATCCTCACCTAATTGTCAGTTTCTAGATCTGATTTGGTGAAGTGTTTCTGAAGTGCTGTTATTGTATGTTCAATAATTGCAGATAATTTGAATGGTAGCATTGACCAGCCAGCAGAAGATGGGGACACTGCCCTTCATTTGGCTTGCCTTTATGGTTACACACCTTGTGTACAGGTTGGATCCTAGTAAAATTTTACCTCCAAATCTTTTTAATACTTTCTGTGATATCATTCTCTTCATTCAACTGATTATATTGCATGTTTTGCTATACTCGTATGTGACACTGATAGCTCCTTTTGGAGAGGAGAGCAAGCCTGGATTCCAAGGATGAGGATGGAGCAATTCCTCTTCATGATGCATGTGCTGGAGGTATTGATTGTTGCGAGCTGCTGGCAATTCTTTTTCAAGTTATGTGAATTTTTTCTAGTTGGAACTCTCAAAAGACTTGCTAAGTTTGATTAGACTTGAATCTGGGATTTTGCAGGGTTTGTTGACATTGTTCAAGCACTATTAAATGCTGCCGAGAATAAGGATCATATAAAGAGGCTTCTTGATACAGCTGATACTGATGGTGATACGGTGAGCTCCAAATCAAAATTCACATTCCTAGTAGGTGAAAATGCTTTGCAAGCTCCAGTGAAGTAGAAATATTGATCATGCTCAGAGTGGGGTTTCCAAAAACCTTTGTACTTTTGTGTTAAATGCAGAGAAAAAAGTGCATCTTTAGTAAGTTATGGTGCAATGACTGACATCTGTTTGTGTCAATAGCCACTGCATCATGCAGCTAGAGGGGAACACTTGGAAGTGGTGCAGGTGTTGCTGAATGCTGGAGCTTCTCCAAATGTAACAAATGTTTTGGAAAAGGTTGGGGTGTTGGTTATCAAGTTGTTATGTTCTTTACTTATTTAATGGTTAACTATAAGATTTTATTGACTCCTATATACTGAATTTGTTTATGCAGACCGCTGCTGATCTTTCAGAATCAGGCACAGAAGTGCGGCAAGTTTTAGATGCTGCAGCAAGGGCCATGATAATTTCTTGATTGCAAACAAAGAGCTCATATCAACTGGAAAAGAATAATTTAGAGTGGCCACTTGCTCTTTCTTTTTGGCATAGCATTAGAATCTATGAATTTTGAAAGAGGGAGTTTTCATCTGTGTTTGTGCGAGTATGTTGAAAAGTATTATCTTATCTTGTAGATTAGGTTATTGAATTAGGCCTCAAAGAAAGGTTAGAGTTGCTGTATTAAATTTTTTACATTGAAGTGATAGATAAGAAGTGAACGATTTCAGTATCTCTTTCGTTTTCTGTTTTCTCAATTGGAATCTGTTGCTATGACAATCTTATCAAAATTCCGTTTGCACTTTATAGTATAGCCTGTTGGATAGCTGAGTTATAAACCTGTAACATGCAGCGGAAGGTGATTGCTCTTTATTGGTAAGTTTGGGAATGGTAATGTATATACTGATTAAGAGTATCTTTTTCATTTGTATCACAATGTTGCACGGATTGAAGGCAGAAAAGGAGTATGAAAACTTTTTGGGTATCCATTAGTCTAATTGCCTACTGGTAGCTGGCAAACACCCTACTTCTCATTATACCTCCCTCTCAAGTAGCAATCCTAGGCACTGAGGTACTAGGTGCACCCGTGAGATTTGAAAATCACTGAGATGCTGTGCAAAATATCAGCAGGATTTCAATCTTACATAAATAAATAATTAAAGACAAGTTTATAAGCCACATGCATGACTAGGAACAAATGTATGATTGGGAGGTTCCATGTTGCCGGCTCAAGACTTTCGGTGGATTGAATGGGGGACAATTTTTAGACTTAAGTCTTAGATATAGTCCATGCCTATACCCCCGAGTAAGGTGACAAGCCTATTTCAACAGACGTGGACTGATTATTTCTTTTGCAAGTCAAAGTTTTGTTCGAAGCTTGGTCACTGCATATGGTGATTGTTTTCAAAAAAAGTCAAATTTCATCGATTCGTTTTCAAAATAAGTTAAATTTCATCGATTCTCAAGCACGGGTGAATTTAATTGGCAATGCAGAATTTTTTGTAAATTTAAAAAATAAATCTTAAGATTAGTTTTTTTTGTTCAGCTTACAAAATATAAAAACAAAACCATATTTGTAAGTATTCAGTCTTGACATTTAATTTTACATATTTTTGGGTCAAATTTGAAGTACATTTTTGTATTTGTTTTTTGTTTGAATATATGAAATTATAGTGGAATTTGCCTAATTGTCTATCAAACTTAATAACGTTTTTTATCTCATTTTTTTTATGCATTGGTTAACTTTTTTAGAATTTCATTGCCCCCAAATTCGSTCATGAACMCAAACTMAGGTGACTTGAGTTAGAAGCATGAAGTTGACAGTTTTTTTTGGGTTGCATCGYTCTTCCTGTTACAACCAGATTGAACTGTTGTAATTTGAGGTGCTGTGGCCAACACAGGGAAAAAGACTTTGTTGTGCATTGGAACATGTTGCARTGGTATCGAAAACTTGAGATGCAACTGATTTCCAAGCTCTTGAAGCATTCAAMCTTTCTCTCTTATTCCCTTCTCCATGCAATGAKCTGTAAATTGCAGTGGATATYCCATTTGAACAGTTTGTCRCGACAGATCTTATAATAWTCTAAAATCTTAGATTTATGCGGTAAACCCATCTAGAAGGTGAGGCCTATGCTCTGCTATACTCTCTTTGCTTCAGTTATAAAATGCACAAACAAAGGAATGTGAACTCGCTATGGAGTTACTTTTTAACATTGTGGCTTGAACGACTGCTACAAAGTCTTCCTTCTCTGTTATGCTCATAAAATGCCACTCTGCAAATCTATGTCCCGACCAACTCTGCTTGAGCATATGGTGCTAAATCCTCTATGGTAGGTAGGATCTGCTCCTCTTTATCCAACATGGAAGGCTCATAAAGTTTCAGATTCTGTAACGGCCCTATCCTGGAAGGCCTCAAGTTTTATCCTGTGAAATTATGGTACATCTATCATGTTATAAACGTAAATTTTTTATTATGTTACAATGGTAAGTTTTTGTTTTTAAATTTTAACTTCGGTATCAATGGAAGGACTTGAGAACAAAACTTGATTGTAGTGTAATAAAACTAATTCTGATTTCCAAAGTGTAAATTTAACTTAAAAGAATGAACTCACTAATAATATGAACAATTAGTTTACAATATTTATAATAAATCACTGAATAATCCACTAGAAAAATACCTAAAAATTCTAGCTGGTTATGTCCTTGCTCCCTTACCCATTACTGCTAAACCATTGCCTGAAACTGTTTTCTTGCAGCCAACTAGGAACTGAGTCTCTCCAGCTCCTTAGCTCCAGAAAATCAGATTTTCTGCCCCCCAAGTCCAAAATCCTAACAACACCATTCCACTAGTAAACCAACAAAAGTTTAAAAAAAAAATCTCCTCCCCAAATTTCTTCTTGCTTCCTCCTCCCTCTCAAATGACTCCACAAACCCTCCTTTTATCCTCCCATCTGACATAACTTTGTCCCCCTTGACTTCCCTCATCCCTAATAAATTCCTATGTACCCTCATAAATTCTCATCTAATTTGGCCATCACACGTAATACCATCAATAAATTCATTCATTGTTAAATAATTTAATCTATTAATAAAATTATGATCAATTTTAATTAGTTTAATAATTTACTTGAGTTAATTAAATTAATGATTTCAAGTATTTAATTAACTTTCTTACATTAATGACATGAATTACGTTAATTATAATAATTAATTAATCTATTTAAGGTGCTAGGTACACCCACCCTTCAAGAAATTTTGTCTTGAAGTTATAGTAATTCACAATACAAGGGTAATAATAATATGATTCATACATTTAGATAAGTAATATCATTAATTTGATACACTCATAAGTACTAGTATACATGCGCAAGCCATGTATGCGTCACTAACACATACAAAATCACATACAAAACTTGTGCGTGTGCTAATGGAAATAATTAACACATCTAATACAATTCATGTGTGATTCCAATTCAATCAACAATGCAATTAACTTCGTAAAGAATAATCAACATTTCACAATATTTGTTGAATCCTTCATTTATAATAATTTAGTACAAAGTAACATTTATCTAGATAATTGTAATTCTGTTAAGCATTTTTTTTGAAACAAGAAAAAATCAAACACTTCTGCTATAAGATTAAAACCCCACACTCTCAACTATTTCTAATCATCCTGCCTTCCTAACCTACTTTCGTCTTCCATCCCTATCCTTCCTCTGCTTGACTATCTTAAGTGTCAACTATATTGACATAACTCTAGATAGAACCCAGGAGCGAAAGTGTAAACTACTTTGACCAAACTTCCTCAACAAACAACTGACAATCATCATCACACGTTTAGGGGAGCGTGATCTAACACCGTCTTCCCATGACTCCAGGTTTCAGAGGATACATTGTGGGTAATGCTTTCACCTCTCCTGATAGAAACTAAGGTCAACACCCTATCATGGACCATACAATGGCACTGTGTTGTTGAGATTTTGTCATCGTATATTCAGTTTCAAGCAGTCTTGCTATCTGAAAAACCTACACTTGCCCACATATCATAGCAATGCATTTGAACCAACATAATTTTACATACAAAGATTCATACCATACTGTTTCTCGGTCGATGTTCACGGCATCAACCCTTTATTATCATTATCCTTTGGCTATTTCATAACCCAATAATCTGCATATTAATATAACATAAATTCACACATTATCATGTAAATGCATTTAACCATATTATTAACTCGGTATCCATGTACCAACATCTTTAAATTTCAATTTTTTCAAGCTAGAAATAGGTTGCATAATATCCATCATAAATCACATAACAATAAACATTCATAGTATTTACATTCACATAGGTCCATATGTTTTAAATTTAAAGTGTCAAGTAATCAATGTTCCACAGATCACAAACAAATAAAGACATGCCTAGGCCATAAGTAATTCTAGTTGTCTAAGTCCAAATGGGTCATTACATACATCCATCCTTTAGGAAGCATAGTACTGTGGTGGTAAAAAAAAGTGAGGGATGATCTCGTCGTAAGGTCTTTGCATCATTCCAAGTAGCAGATCCTCGGATATACTTGTCTCAATGGACCTTGACTTGGTCTACCAAACGGTTCCTAAGCTATCGAACCCTATGGTCCAATATGCATAACGGTTTGTCCATGATGGTTCCCATGTCTGAGACCTGCAATTCCTTCCAATTTAGTTTGTGAGATTCATCAGCAACATAATGATGTAGAACAGATACACGAAAAACATTACGAGTTTTATGCAAGTGGGATAACAGTACGAGGCGATAGACAATGGGTCCAATTCTCTCTTGGATTTTAAATGGTCCTATAAGTCGAGGCGACAACTTTGTCCCTTTTCCAAATTGAATTGTACTTTTATTAGTCATGATACGAATGAAAACTTGATATCTTACTTTAAAACTTCGATCAATCTTATGTGTATCAACATAATTTTTCTGTCTATCATGTGCCTCCTTTAGTTCTCTAATCCGAACCACCTGTTCCTCCATCTCTTGAATCAATTCTAGCCCTACTGTCACTCGGTCTTCTAACCTTTCCCAACTCAACGATGTCCTACATGGCCTTCCATATAGAGCTTCATAGGGCGACATTCCAATTGAGCTATGAAAATTGTTAATTTAGGCGAACTCTACCAAAGGTAAGTACTCCCAATGGGCTTGATTATCCATAACATACATCCTGAGCATGTCTTCCATAACTTGATTTACTCTTTCAGTTTGCCCATTCGTTTCAGGATGATAAGCACTGCTTAAGTTCAACTGAGTTCCAAATGCTGACTACAAACTTGTCCAAAACCAAGATGTGAATCGAGAGTCCCTATCTGAAATGATCTTCTTGGGTAACCCATGTAGACAGATGATTGCACTTATAAAAATACGTGCACTCTCGGTCAACTTATCCACTATAACAATAATGACATTGTGCCTTAGTGATGTGAGTGGCAATCCCACAACGAAATCCATAGAAATTACTTCCCACTTGAACATAGGAACATCATGCGGTTGTAGGAGACCTACCGAGAAGTGATGATCATCTTTCACCTGCTGACACTCAAGGCACTTGACAATGAAATGGGCTACATCACGCTTCATGTCGACCCAGAAGAAAAACTTCATCTTTGCGTGCAATTTCTTCACCTCCGGATGCGCATAATAAAGTGCTCTATGGGCTTCCTTGAGTATGATGGTTCGCTTATCCCCACCCTCGGGGATGTACATCCTTCCCTGATATCTTAACAATCCATCTGCTTCAAGGCTATATCCTTCATACTTTGGCTCTAACTGCTTCCCACTGTAGAGGGACGAAGTAACCTCTAAATACCAACTATCCCCAAGAAGTTGTCCAAACACTCGTTCCCTCAGATTAACTTTTAAGGGCACCAAGGCGAAAATACTTGGTCTCCTTCTTAGGGCATCTACGACCACATTCTCTTTTCCCTTGATGTAAGAAATTCGAAAGTCGTACTTACTCATAAATTCACTTTATCACCTCTGCCTGGAATTGAGATCCCTTTGAGTGAAGATATGCTTTAAGTTTTCATGCTCTGTCTTGAACTCAAAGTTTAGCCCCACTAGATAATGCCTCCAAAGCTTCAGAGTTAGCATTACAACTGTCAACTCTAAATCATGAGTAGCATATAGCTCCTCATGTCGCTTCAAATTTCTTTAAGCGTATGCTATCACTCCCTCATCCTGCATTAGCACGACCCCCAATCCTTGCTTTGAGGCATTCGTGCAAACTGTGAAGTCTTTTTCCATATCAGACACTTGTAGAATTGGCGCACTGGTTAGTAACCTCTTAAACTCGATGAATGAAATATCACAATCCTTTGTCCATTCATCCCTGACCCCCTTGCGCTGCAAGGTGGTGACGGGGTTCACTATCTTTGAGAATCATTCTATAAACCTTCGATAATAACTAGCTAGCCCCATGAAGCTTCTCACATCATGAACATTTTTCAGCACTGACCAATCCATAATGGCCTTCACCTTTTCTGGGTCCACAAAAATTCCTTCACTGTAAATGATGACCTAAATAGTGAATTTCTTTCTGGAAGAAAGAGCATTTTGACAACTTGCCATACAACTTGTTCTCTCTAAGGCACGACCACCACTCGCAATCGTTCCTCATGTTTTCTTTCATTCTTGGAATAGATGAGGATATCATCAAGAAAGACCTGTACAAAGCAATCTAAGTACTTTCATAATACACCATTCCCGAGGCTCATGAATACTGCTGGTGCATTGGTCAAACCAAAAGACACTACAATGAACTCATAATGCCTGAACTGAGTTTGAAAGACAGTTTTAGGAATATCGTTTTCCTTAATCCTTAACTGGTGATACCCTAATCGTACATCAATTTTGGAGAAAACCACTGCTCCTTTCATCCGATTAAAGAGATCATATATCTGTGGTATTGGGTACTTATTCTTCACCGTAGCACGGTTCAAGTCCTTGTAATCTATACACAGTCGTAAGTAACCATCCTTCTTCTTGACCAATATCACTGGTGCACCCCAAGGTGAAACACTAGGTCTTATTGTCCTTAAGTAGTTCCTTCAACTACATCTGTAACTCACAAAGTTATGGAGTTGCCATCCTATATGGTGTTTTGGAAATCGGCTTCACACCATGTTTTAGCTCGAGGGTAAAATCAAGCTCCCTCTCAGGAGATAACCTTGACAACTCTTTCAGAAAAACATCCTTAAATTTCGACAAAATTGGATATTGATCCATAGAGCGTCCTTTCCCTTCATTGAATGCTTCCATTACATATAATTGACAACCTTGCCTCATGCAACGTTTAACCTTCATTATCGAGATAAGGTGTAGAGACACCTTCCTTTGTATACCATGGATCTCTATTGACCTTCTTTCATCATCAACACAAAGCACCTTTTTTACAAAACAATCTACCATAGCTCGACGAGCTTCTAACCAGTGCATCATGATGATTAGATCATAAGTCCCTAGGGCAATGACATACACCTTCAACCTAGTAATACACATTCCCAGGTCTATAAGACATTATTGACGCTAGGTCCTACTGCTTGTTTCTCCCCTGAAGCCATCTCGACTTGTTTAAAGTCATACTCATAGGTTGCAATCCACACTTTTATAATGCACAAGGTGAAATGAAACTATCTGTAGCACCATAACCAAACAAAATTTTAACATTGACATGATTTAGCGTACCTGACGACTTCACCATAGTGGATTGATGTTCCGCCTAACGATTATTAATTGCTGCATAAATCTGGTGGCTACTACTCGCTCTTCACATTGGGGTCTTTCCTTCTCTATGCATAAATCCTGATTGTGCCTCTGGATAGTCACGCTGGTAATGGGGTCCTCCACACCCCCAACAAGTAACACGAGATGGAACCTGCACACTTCCCTGTAAAGGTCTCTTAAATGAGTTCTTTCCACTGGGACCCCTGCCCCTACTAACTGGCTCCCTGAGAAGTTCGTGGACTTGCTTGTGTCGTGGGTGATGAGTGAGATGTTGCACTCATTGCCATTGAAATACCTGTTGCAACCACTCTAGGTGTGACTCTATTTCCATAAGGAGGTGGCCTAGAGCTTCCTCCCTTGGAGAATATTCTAGGGGCATCAACAAAACTTTTATGTATATCATGTGCCTCCTTTAGTCGTTGTCTAATCTGAACCACCTATTTCTCCATCTCTTGAATCAATTCTGGCCCTACCATCACTCAGTCTTCTAACCTTTCCCAACTCAACGGTGTCTTGCATGGCCTTCCATACAAAGTTTCATAGGGCGCCATTCCAATTGAGTTGTGAAAACTGTTATATTAGGCGAACTCTACCAAATGTAAGTACTTCTCCCAATGGGTTTGATTATCCATAACATACATCCTAAGCATGTCTTCCACAACCTGATTTACTCTTTAAGTTTTCCCATCCATTTTAGGATAATAAGCATTTCTTAAGTTCATCTGACTCCCTAATGCTGACTGCAAACTTGTCCAAAATCTAGATGTGAATCAGGAGTCCCTATTTGAAACGATCTTCTTGGGTAACCCATGCAGACAAATGACTTCACTTATAAAAATAAGTGCCACATCAGTGACATCGTAAGTGTCTTTGATTAGAATAAAATGACCACTCTTTGTCAACTTATCCACTATAACAAGAACGACATTGCGCCTCAGTGATGTGACTGGCAATCCCACAACAAAATCCATAGAAATGACTTCCCACTTGGACATAGGAACATGATGCGGCTATAGGAGACTTGCGGGGTGGAGATGATCAACTTTCACCTGCTGACACTCAAGGCACTTGGAAACGAAATGGGCTACATCACGCTTCATGCCTACCTAGAAGAAAAACTTCTTCATATATGCGTGCATTTTCTTCACACTCGGATGCACACAATAAAGTGCTCTATGGGAGTCCTTGAGTATGATGCTTCACGTATCCCCACCCTCAGGTATGTACATCCTTCCCTGATATCTTAACAATCCATCTGCTTCAAGGCTATATCCTTCATACTTTGGCTCTAACTGCCTCCCACTCTGGAGGGTTGAAGTAAGCTTTAAATACCGACTATCCCCAAGAAGTTGCCCCAACACTTGCTCCCTTAGATTAAGTTTTAAGGGCACCAAGGAGAAGATAGGTGGTCTCCTGTTTAGGGCACCACATTTTCCTTTCCCTTGATGTAAGAAATTCCAAAATCATACCCACTCATAAATTCACTCGATTGCCTTTGCCTAGCATTGAGATCCCTTTGAGTGAAGAGATGCTTTAAGTTTTCATGGTTTGTTTTGAGCTCAAAGCTTCGCCCCACTAGATAATGCCTCCAAAGCTTCAGATCTAGCATTACAACTGCTAACTCTAAATCATGAGTAACATATAACACCTCATGTTGCTTCAAATTTCTTGAAGCATATGCTATCACTCCCCCATCTTGCATTAGCACGACCCCCAATCCTTGCTTTGAGGCATCTGTGCAGGCTGTGAAGTCTTTTTCCATTTTTAACACTCGTAGAATTGGCGCACTGGTTAGTAACCTCTTAAGCTCGATGAATGCAATATCACATTCCTCTGTCCATTCATACTTGACCCCCTTGCGCTGCAAGGTGGTGATGGGTTTCACTATCTTTGAGAACCCTTCCAAAAACCTTCGATAATAACCAGTTAGCCCCATTAAGTTTTTCACCTCATGAGCATTTTTCGGCACTGGCTAATCCATAATGGCCTTCACCTTCTCCGGGTCCACAGAAATTCCTTCATCAGAATTGATATGACCTAAATAGTGAATCTCTTTCTGGACGAAAGACCACTTTGACAACTTGCCATACAATTTGTTCTCTCTAAGGCATGACAACACCACTCACAATTGGTCCTCATGCTTTCTTTCGTTTTTGGAATAGATGATGATATCATTAAGAAATACTTGTACAAAGTAGTCTAAGTACTTTCATAATACACCATTCATGAGGTTCATGAATACTGCTGGTGCATTGGTCAAACCAAAATGCACTACAATGAAATCGTAATGCCCGAACTGAGTTTGAAAGGAAGTTTTAGGAATATCACCTTCCTTAATCCTTAACTAGTGATAGCCTGATCGTAGATCAATTTTGGACAAAATCGTTGCTCCTTTCATCTGATCAAAGAGATAATCTATCTGTGGTATTGGGTATCTATTCTTCACTGTAGCACGATTCAAGTCCCTGTAATCTATACACAGTTGTAAGGAACCGTCTTTCTTCTTGACAAATATTACTGGTGCACCCCAAGGTGGAACACTAGGTCTTATTATCCCTAAGTCAAGTAGTTCCTTCAACTGCATCTCCAACTCAGAAATTTATGGAGCCGTCATCCTATACGGTGTCTTGGAAATCGGTTCCACACCAGGTTTTAGCTCGATGGTAAAACCAAGCTCCCTCTCAGGAGGTGACCTTGGCAAGTCTTTCGGAAAAAAATCCTTAAATTTCGACAAAATTGGATCTTGATCCATAGAGACCGTCCTTTCCCTTCATTGACTGCTTCCACTACATATAATTGACAACCTTGCCTCATGCAACGTTTAACCTTCATTGTCAAGATAAGGCGTAGAGACATCTTCCTCTGTATACCATGGATCTCTACTAACCTTCCTTCATCATTAACACAAAACACTGTCTTTGCGAAACAATCTACCATAGCTCAATGGGCTTCTAACCAATCCATCCCAATGATTAGATCATAAGTCCCTAGGGCAGTGACATACAACTTCAACACATAGATTACCGGTAAAAGCATAGACTTGCAAATGAGGTTTTTTTATTTTTATTTTTACTTGTTTTTTTTTTTCACGACCAATGAACCACTGGATTTGCTTCAACATCTTGGCGGCTCGTTCCTTTACTTTAAGTTTTGGGTTCCATTAGGTATGGACACGACTCAACCATGACCATCCATAATCAGCTCTGATAAACACGTGACCATGGTGCTGGTGCAAGGGTTAACAATAATAAGTTTTTAAAAAAATATTTTAATTGATTTTTATTTTATTTTGTTTAAATACCTAAGTATTTTATTTATTTTATTATATATATAGTATATATTTCTCTCAACCATTATCTCCATACACTTTATTTATTTATTATATATAGAGTATATATTTCTCTCAACCATTATCTCCATACACTTTAGGTACATAATATTTGCATGTTTGAATTGTGATTATTATACCATTTTTCTTTCTACAAAGGGTTTGCAGTGGCCATGTTACCTACCTCCAAATATAA
>JASDQU011104709.1:0-17851 GCA_032191745.1 Picea mariana
GTGACATTGCTGGCTGATACGAAGATCTCGTCCCTGGCGGATCCATCCAATGTTGTATGGCTGCGGGTGTGGTGTTGTCAGCAAATCCAACTGCTTGATGACCTCTGTTGAGATGGGGTTCTTCTGGCTTCCACTATCAACAATAAAATGCAGTGGGGTCCCCTTCACCCACATTTGTGAATGGAAAAGGCACTCCCCCTCCTCAGGATTCTTTGGTTATTTTGGTTGGATTGTTACAGTCGCGAAAATATCAGTGGGTTCTGCATCAATTATCTGTCTCCTTTTATTATTTTTTGAATTGGAGTCTGAGTTGGGGTTCGGTTATGTTTCTTTGAGCTCGACCACCAATGAATTTTTGAGCGACATTCATCGGTGTGGTGCCAAGAGATTTTGTGGAAGTCACAACACTTCCTAGTGTCCTTCTTCGTCTTCCCGTTACCCTTATTTTCCCGTGGCTTGGATTGACTGTCTTGAGTTTCACTGTCCTATGAGTTAGGGATACCTTTACCATACTTTGGTTTTTGCAGATTTCTAGACCCAAATTCTCACTTGTTTTGCTGCTTAAATTTCTGCTCTATTTTGACAACATATATATAATCGGCTCCCAGTGATGAGATGTCCAAAAACTCTACTTTGGTTTGGATGTACCTGTGTAGATCCCTATGGTATTTCAGAACTAGATGTCGCTCAGAGTCTTTGATGCCCAGCTTGGTGCGCAAGGTATGGAAGGTATTTTTGAACTCCGACATTGTTTGGTCCCGATTTTGATGCAGCGTGGTCCATCTAATGTACTGGTCATCATAGTTTCCCATAGGGTAATATTTCTCCTTAAACACATCCATAAAAAAATTCCAAGTGGGCTCGGCCCCAAATATTCCAGACTCCTTTGTGGATATTTTCTCCCAGTAAGTTTCCCACCAATTTTTGACATGGGGGATAGCCTTAAGGAGCGCAAAGGTGAACTTTTCTCCATCGAAAAAATTGTGAACAAAGAAATAAACTTCTAGCAAATTTAACCATTTTTCCAAAGCATCTGCATCAATCTGACCTTCGAATACGAGAATATCAAAATTAACTTGTACCTTGAATGGGGTAGCCTCTCCAAAGTGATTTCTTGATGAATACATGCCCATTATTGTCGACAATCATTGAAGGATTTGGGAAAACTTCTCCAACATCTCGTTCCTCTGTTGTGTGAGGGCTTCCGCGAGAAACAACTTGATGGGATATTTTTCTCCCTCGTTCCTCTTCACTTCCACCATGGGAGGCCACTTGGGATGGTGAGAGAAGTTGTCCCCAAGAGAAACTAGCTCGAGACCCAACTCTCTATACACTGACCTCGTCGGAGACATGCACTAAGAAAGAAAAAGGAGTAGTATGCTCTGATACCACTGATCCAGATTATTTTGAGATTGAAAAGAAGGCAGAGATATAGCAATCAAATATACAAATATATTCTAATAAACACAAAAATACAGTAATGCACAATTTTTGTTAATGAGAGAGTGTACAAAAACTGTAAAATTACAGAGTGAATGACTTGCTAGAATGGTGACAACTTATCTATGAGAATATATGTGATGGCTACGCTCATTTGCAAGAAGATGATGATGTTTGCAATGAGGCTCCAGAGGCATTTTTAACATGAATAAAATCCAGATCCCTAACCCCAGAAGGTGAAACACCAACATGTTTGCGGCCACTGATGGGGGTATTTGGTACGTCAACTTCCCAAGGGCGTAACTATTGCATATGATCTTCGTTTGGGGCACACGATAGCTTGTTTGAAAGGTCTATATGAGGACTACAATTTTTTCTGTCGCACTATGGGTAAAGCATAAATTGTGACTATGGTGGGCCCAAAAAACGTTGTTTAGGGTCTCAAAACGAATCCAAAAGTTTAGGACTCGAAAATATGTAGAAAATCTGCGAAGGTGGAAACCCTTGTTTTGAGCCAGCGAAATAAGTGGGTGGCCACTGATTTCCATTTGGATCAATAAGAGGAACCCAACCCAATTTAAATTTAAATGAATCTTTTTCACCATTTAGGCGACAAAGCATGATGGAAACCAACATGGGGGGTTTCTTTAACCTTGGGAGAGGAAAAATCTTGTCTCCTATGATTTTGAAAGAATTAGGGTCATTCCACCATTCTCTAATCAAATCAACCATTTGCAATTCTTCCTTTTCAACTACTTTTTGAATAAAATTCCTAATAAATTTGTCATCTAGACAAAATGTAGGTATGTCTAGATTATACATGTTGGAAATGTCATCTGAACTGAAAGACCCAACAACTTGACGCGAAGATTTGAAAATTGTGCATGTGGAAACATCAGTATGAGTGATTATCCATCATAACGTCATAATAGGGCAACATCGCTGGTCTGAAAATAAATTTATGAAGGCCCGACTTCTTGATGTCGACCAGGTCATCAACATCGGATTCATATTCATTTGTAAAATCACATTCTCCAATGAATTTGTATATCTGGATCCATTCGAAGCTATTGGTTTCTCCCTTATTAAAGGAAGCATCAGAGTAAAAGGCTGAATTTAGATTTTTCTCTATTTCTTCTTTGTCAACCTTGTACTGCTTCACTTTCCATTTTTTAGTCATCTTGTATTGATAGTTCCCGCAATCAAACAACACAATATAAGTTTTCTTTCAAAATAGATTGATAAAATTTATTAAAACCAATTTTATCATTAATACGTGCAACAAAACTAACCAGGCGAAGACAAGAAGGTAAGGGAATTCTGCATTTTTGGACTCTTGGATTAATGCAGCCAAGGTTAATCCTCATAAATCACAAAGAAAATGAAAATAAAGCTTAACAATGCTGAAGGTGAGGTTAGCAAGGAATTTGGGTCATAAGATGAAGGTATGCACTCTACCCAATGTTCAATAAATCCATTTAATTCATGTAACCACCAACGTCAGAATCATTAAACCCTTGAAATGATAGTTTCTAGGATTTTCAAATATGCGGAGTAACATTGTCTCATCAGGCATTGGCTCACCGGGATTTTTTGATATAACCTTTTAAACCAACGAGTGAAGTCGAGGATGGTATATTTTTTATGAGTGTTTTTCTTTATTACCGTGTTTTATTAAGTAATTAATATGTTTAATTGGGGTACCAAATATCGAGTTGTTTGTAGAGTAACTCAAAATGATACAATCCCGACATCCTTACCTCGATACCACTAGCCCACCGACCTACCGACCCATTGAGGTACTGGGAGATCAAGAAACCAATCTTATTGCCAAGTTATTTTGTTTAAAAAAGAGTATTTGATAAGTTTTTATTGGAGTTTAAAGAATTAAAATTTATTAAAATGACAAATAAAAAAACCATAAAAGATTGGAATAGATGAAATAAACCAAAGGGACCCATTATTATTTATTCAAAAATCCGAGAATAGTGGGGGGTTGTTGAGGCTCAACACAATGGTTATCATGCATCATTAAAAATGATTCCATTTGAGGTTCTTTTAGTATAAGATGTAATACTCTAGTAAGTTGGGATAATCTGGTGAATAGAATGATGCTTGGGTTAGAAATGCTTAAGAAAATGGAACAAGAATCCATTAGGATCAAGTAAAATTTGAAGACAACTCAAGACAAAGAAAAAATATATGTAGACAAGAACAAAATCCATAGGGAATTTAAAATTGGGGAACATGTGTACTTCAAATTTAGATGAAGAAGAAGTTCCCTAAAACTTGGAAAATATTCCAAACTTGCACCTAAATACTGTGGGCCATTTGAGATCCTAGATAGGACGAGGATGGTAGCATATTAGATTGTATTTCTTAATAATATTAAAACGCATAATGTTTTTCATGTTTCATTGCTTAATAAATATGTACATGATCCTAACCATCTAATTGTTTGGGCTGTAATTCAGGTGGAATTGGATTGAGAGTTCTAGCTAGAGCCCATATGCATCATAGATAAGAAAGTAACAATGCTCTGGAACTAAGCCATTACACACGTAAAGACATAATGCAACATTTTTTTCCAGATGAAGCTACACGAGAAATGGAGGATGTCGTGAAATAGGTATATCCATTTTTGTTTCAAACATAAAGTATCGCTAAAAATAAAAACAACATCAAGAACGATATTAATTCCAAGGGGGATGGGAATGTAATATCCCAATTGTGACCCTTTGGGGAAATTTGAACTTGATTTATGTAGATGTTGTAAATATGTTTTTCATTATTATGTTTTTCTTCATTCCATGAGGTAGATTTTCCATGGCGATTTTGAAAGACATATACACATTATCATTTTGAATTTTAATTAAAGGTTCCAAGTTTGACCAAGGAATAACATTGAAGGGGTTATGATTCCACCAGAGGGGAAAGGTAAGGTGGTAAAATGAGATTGAAATATGCCTCATTTTCTTACCATATTATATATATAACCCTCTTCCATGTGGTTATATTAGTTTTCACTTTATCCTAAATGTTTATGCTAACTAATTAGGAGCTCAATGAAATGAAATAATTACTTCTCGTAACTATCTCCTATACCCAATCCATAACCTATTACTTTGTAATAACCAAATCCTATCATCAAGGAATCAATAAAGGAGTGAAGGGAAGACCCCCCCCTTTCATCCCATTCACTCATTCATTCATGCAAATTTGAATTTGAAGAAAGCAACTAAGGAAGAAGGGACTTCTTGAAGGAAATAAAACAAAGTTCTTTGACAAAAATTGCAGTCCAACTCTTATATTAGCTATGGAGGAACAATAGAGAAACCAACCTATGATATTAGGCACCGAGATGAGTAGGAAACATCCTTTTAATATCCCTATAGTTTGTTGTCTTGTTTGGATCCATCCAAGATTCAAGTTCGTTGTCTAAGGAACATAACTCTATTGAAGTTTCAATATGAAATAAGATAGTAATATGACTCTTGCTACACATATTGAAGAGCATAGGATGAAGGATATTCCCGAGAGTGTAGAGAAGAGATCCTTCCTATGTTGTATGGGGTAGTAGAGTGGTTACCAAAGACTAGTTTGTTTGAAATATTAAGTTAAAAATTCAACAATGGCTCTTTTGGAGGGTCTTGGAGGTTTTTGATAACTAGAAGAGTGACTTGGGAGTCCTTTTTTTTTTTTTTTTGGTCTAGTGGTTTCATATCCCAACATGAGGGTGGAATCCATAGAGGACTGTCTATGGATGGGAGGAAAATAGTGCACACCTAGTTAGTTTCCTTGGATCTCATTTTATGAACAAGTTAAGTTTCATTGCTACTCCTCATTTGTATTATTTTATGATGATTAATGAAATTCCATTATTGATTATGAGATCATTGTTAAAATCTTGTAGGATTATTATGTGATAAAGCTATTTTTTTTAATCAATTAGAGTGCATTATGTATGTCAAAATACATAGGAAAATCTATTATATGCTAATTTTTTGGTAAAAGAATGATGTCGATGATTGATTTTATTTGTATGAATAAATTACTGATTTGATAAATATGGCTCCTGAGATTCTATATAATGTATTACTAAGACATTTCTCCTTAAGATGAGAAATTTGGAACCAATTTTCCTATAGATGTAATTTTTCTTCCTAGTTGTTATTTGAGTTTTGTGATTATAATTCTTTGTTAGACTATGAGTCCCTAGACAATAACAGAGTACAATACCAACTACTTATGAGTTATAAAACTTATCTATTGATGAGGTGTTGTCATGATCCATTGATGAGTTGTCAATGAGATCTAGATCTAGAAGTGGTCCAATCCATGTACTAAAAATTCATATCATGAGATCAATACAAGTGCAATAGAATGAAATTGATATGGATTGGATCATTATATTAATTTTCATATATATCGATGCTTTATGGGTGAAAAAATTGGAGGAATCAACTTGCAAAGCCATTTTAGCGACTAGTCCAAATTTGAAAATTTGGGTCCAAAACACTATGTGGAATATTCCACATCCATTTGAGACATCAATGAAACTTTTTTGGTCCAAAACTTATTATGGAGACATTTTATATATTCTATACAATGGTACCTTTCCAACTATGTAAGAATCACGTCAATCGAAGTTCGTATGTGAAAGTGATTCCTCCTGCAAGTTGACCTACTGTATTGATCACCATGGTGTGAGTAGATGCCACGTCAGCCCCCATTAATTAAACATGTGAGGCTATCCGTGTAGTGGATTTTCTAGAACATTCTATAAGGTCCAAAATTTATCACTAATTGAGGGTTGAGGAAGTCAATTCCCTAACCCTAGATGACTATAAGCCTATGTTAAATACTAGTTTGCTATGAGGAGAAGAGTTTTCATTCTATGTTATTGTATTTTTTTCCATAGCAGAGCTAACCCACTAGGAGTGGAAAATTAGAGAGAATAACATAGGGATTTAATATTCTGTAGCAACCTAACATGTCATAGGTCTCAGGTAACTCCATAGAGAGTGCCTTCTCCTTGTACTTTCATTATTTCCATACCAAAGAAAAGAGAGCAGAGAAACCTCACCTTCTAGCTAAGTTTTCTCCCATAAGGTTTTCCCAAAGAAAATATTTGTGTTATTTTGTGGATGGTGTGTGATTGTATTTTATTTTCTCTATTTTTTGCATTTTATCTATTTCATGCACAAGAAAAAAATCAGTAACTAAAGATTCTAGAATCTAAAGGAATTTTAACTTTCATAGTTCATATTTTAGTTTTATTTATTAGATCTATTGTGACAAATTGTTCTAGTGGAATGTCCATGGAAGTTTACAGATCATATTGGTATCATAGAAGGTTTTCTTGGGGTATTTATGGAAATTTGTAGGGATCCAAAAATTGGTTTAAGAAGAGATTTGTGGAACCCTAGTCATGGTCAATGAGTCTGTTCATAACGACCCTCGAGATATAGTAGAGGAGATATTTTTTAGGATGGAAGAGCAAGTCACTCACATATGTCACAATATGTCCCTCCTCATGGTGGCTCTAGCAAGAAAGCTCAGCCCATTTGGAGAAGTTGGAGACTCAAACTTAGAGATCGGATCAGACAGAAAATCAAGAGATAATGAAGACCAAGAAAAGGAGTCATGGAAAGAACCCAAGAAAGAGTAGTCGAGTTTGAATGTCGTTAAACCTTCACTTTCCCTATTCAATATGGAAGTGAAAGTGGACATAAATCCATACCAATATGATATCAATGCATTAAAACTGAATCATTGGTCGCAACAATTAGAATTTTATTTTAGCATTCACCATATAGATGAAGAACAAAAGATTTCATTTGCTAGATTGAAGTTAGAGGGCCATGCTTTAAGCTGGTGGGAGAGCCATACAAAAACAATTAGGTTGGAGGGTGATCTGCTAGTAACTAGGTGGGAGGAATTCAAAAGCCTAATCAAGTTCCAATTCTAGCCTATCGTTTATGTAGAGGACCAATGGATCTGATGGCACTACTTCAGGTAGAGGCAGGGGAAGAGTGTACAAGAGTACACCATGGAGTTTAGAAATATGGCCATCATGCTGGCTATATCTCCCAAGAACCCATATGTACTCATCAAGTATTTGGGGGGTTTACACAGTCATCTACGGAAGCAAGTGATGCTCTTCAAGACAAGGACATTGGATGAGGCATGTATACAGGAACAATACTTGGAAAACATAAGTCAAAAGAAGGGGAAACCAAGTGGTTCTACGCAGAAAGAGTACTAGGGAGATTCTAAGGAGGGGAAGAAGAAGTGAAAAGGGTGAAAATATAAGACGACAAAAACCACTACACATCAATGCAAATATCGCAACAACCCTTGTAATCATTGCAACATTGATGGCCATACCAAGGAAAAGTGTTGGAAACTACATCTAGAGTTGAACCTGAAGAACTACAAGAAGGATAGAAAGAAAAATAACCTTCTAGCCACAAATTTGAGCAATAAAGTTGAAATTAGATCTGATGTGGATGAAAATATTGTCTGCACATCTATGTAGAAGGAGGTGAATATAAGTATCCTTCATCACCATGAAGAGAAGTAGATGAAAAATATCTTCCACATCAAGATTCAGGTCAAGAAGACCAAGATAGATGCTCTACTTGACTTTGGTTCACAAGATAATATCATAATAGTGGATCTGGTAAAAAATATTGGATTGGAGGTTCATGGTCATCCTATCCCCTATCCATTAGGTTGGGTAAAAAATAATGCAAAGATCAAGGTGACAAAGCAGTGCAATATTTAATTTGTTGTACGTGCTGATTTTATAGATGAGGTAGAACTTCACGTAGTACCACTGGATGTATGCAAAGTAGTGTTTAGAATCCCCTACATTTATATTAGGGATTCTATATTCATGGAAAGAGCCAACCAGTACCACCTCATCAAGGATGAAAAATCCTTCATCATTAATACGCACAAAGGAAAATAAAAAATTTCACTGGTAAGTGCTAATCGAGCTAAGACATTGATCAATACTAGAAAGAAATATGTTTTACTTTTCCTAAGTGGAAATCAGTCTGGTGAAGAGTCATTAAAAGTAAAGACATCCCTCGAAGGGTGTAATAAGGAGAAGAAACATGAATTGGAGGAGTTTCTAAAGGAATACAGGGGAGTGTTCTAGGAGCCTAAAGGGATTACCATGTAAGAGGAAAGTGGAGCATGGAATCCAATTTTTTCCAGACTCCCCCTAGATGAATATTGGGCTATATAGACAATATGTTTTGGAAGCAAAAAAAGTAAATAAGTAGTTGCAATAGTTGTTGGAGTAGGGTGTGATTCAAACAAATACCTCACCTTGTGGGTCACCCATCATAATTTTTCCCCAGAAGGATGGGACTTGGATAATGTGTATCAATTATAGGGCATTGAACAATATTACATTGAAAAATTGATACCCTATGCCTAGGATTGATGATTTTTCAGACCAACTACAACATTCCAAGTACTTCACTAAGCTGGATTTGAAATCGAAATATCACTAAGTACAAGTCAAAGAAGAATATGCCTCGAAGATTACCTTCATGACAAGGCAAGGTTTGTATGTGTGGTTGGTTATGCCATTCGATTTACGCAATGCACTAGCTACATTTATGAGACTAAACAATGATGTTTTACGCCCTTATCACGATTCATTTGTTGCTTTCTATTTGGATAATATACTGGTTTATAGTGCTACCTGGGAGGAGCATATCTCACATCTTATGTAGGTGTTAGAGACCTCGAAGAAGCACCAGTTGCTGGCCAATCTCAAGAAATATGAGTTTGCTCAACAATATTTGGTGTATCTGGGGTATGTGATCGATGGAGGCGAGCTCAAGATAGATCCTTCCAAGATGGACGACATCATGAAATGGCTAGTTCCTACAAATTTCACAAAAGTTAGGAACTTTTTTGGGGAAACACAATACTTGCGGAAGTTCATAGCTTCATTTTTAGCAGTAGTTGCACAACTCCATGCAATAAAAATGAGTAGTAAGAGTTTCCAGTGGGGGAAGAATCAACAAAATGCCTTTGATGAGATGAAAATAAATACCAGTCAAGCACCAGTGCTTGCACTACCAAAATTTTATAAGCCCTTCGAAGTGGATACAAATGGAAGTGGGTATGCCATGGGAGAAATCTCGATGTAGGGAGGAAGGCATGTCTACTATCATTATAAAGTATTTCAAGGAGCGGTCCTCAACTACCCTACCTATGACAAGGATATATATATGCCTTTGTAAAAATATGTCAAAAAGTGGAAGCACTATCTAATGGGCAAGGAGACCATCATCCACACAGATCACCAACTGCTCCATTATTTGCAGGCCTATAGTAAGTTACAACAAACTAGACACTACAAATGAATGGGGTTCATACAATAGTTTCAATTGGTCATAGAGTATAAGTAGGGTAGCATAAACAAGTTGGCGGACATGCTTTCACAACCACCCACATCCAATATTATATCTTTGGGAGCTTTTCTGCACATGAAGCCTTTTACCCATGATGCATACAAAGAGGCATACACATAAGATGAGGACTTCAAGGAGGTGTTTCAACAACTAACGACTACAAGGTTAAATTTATATAGAATAAGGTGACATCAAGGTTGACTATCATTTCCAAAATGGTTTACTGTACAATATTGACAATCTATGTGTAACTAAATGTGAATGACTATAGCTTATTAGAGAGGCTCACACCTCCAAGGCTGTAGGAAATTTTGGTGTTGGGAAGACAATTTTGAATTTACAGAGGTATATGTAATGGCCCAGAATGCAAGAATATGTAGCACAATATATTAGAGGATGTATACTTTATTGTACTAACAAGCCCAGTAACAGGAAGCAAGGTCTATACCATCCCTTATCGACACCCACTAGACATTGGGAAAGCATTTCCATGGATTTTGTGGGTGGTTTACCAACCATGTAGAAGGGACATGATTATTTATTTGTGGTAATTGATAGGTTCAACAAAATGTGCATTCTCATGCCTTGTAAAAATACCATCAAGGGATAAGAAGCAACAAACTTATTCTTTGAATAGGTTTGGGTGCAATTTGGGATACGAAGGAGCATCATCTCAGATAGGGACACCATATTTCTCAATTTCTTCTGGACTACATTGTGGGAGAAGATGGACACTGAGCTCAATAGGTCTACAACATTCCATTCACAGAAACATGGGTAGACGGAATTAGTCAACAAGACTTTGGTGCAACTTTTGAGGAGTTACAATCAGAAGCATCCGAAGACCTAGGATGAAAATATAATTTCTATACAACACTCTAATAACAAAGCATTCCACTCTTGTACTGTTAAGTCACCTTTTGAAACTTGTTTTGGATATTTTCCACCTTCACCCTTAGATGTTGTATATGGAAAAGAAGGAGGAGTGAGGCATGACCCCATAGAATTTTCTTTAAAAGAAGACAAAAATGTTGAGAAGATCAAGTAGAACCATTTGCAAGTACATGGGACATTGAAGAAGTCATAGGAAAAGTACAAGGCTAGACATGACCAACATAGAACAAAGACAAGATTCAGAGTGGGAGACAGAGTATGGTTACAACTGAATAAGGAAATACTATAGGGTCCTAATAAGAATATCAAGGCTCTGTAGTATGGTCCTTTGGAGGTATAAGTAAAGGTGGGAGATAATTCCTATAGACTCATTCTACCCTCATACATGCACATTTACTCAGTGGTGAATGTGGAGAATCTCAAACTCTATGAGCCTTCCATGTTGGATAAGGAGGAGTATGTCCTAACTTCAATAGAGGTCTTAGTGCCAAATTCTCAGGCAAAGTTGGCATAGGACATATTTTTACAGAAGAGGTCCAAAACTACAAGATAGGGGTAGCATGACCTTTGGCAGATTGGGTTGAAGGGACAACTTCTAGGCAAAGCAAAGTGGTACTCCAAAGAGAAGGTAGAGGAAAAATTTTCTCACCTCATTTAGTAAATATTTCGGGGACCAAAATCCTCCCTAAATGGAGAGGTATGATCCAAATTGGATCATTATATTATTTTTCATCTATCTCGATGATTTATGGGTGATAAAATTGGAGAAATCAACTTGCAAATCCATTTTAGTGGTGTGTCCAAATTTGGAAATTTGGGTCCAAAAAACAGTCTGAAATATTATGGAGCCATTTTGAGGCATCAAATGACACCATTTTATGGTCCAAACCTTGCTATCGAATCTCCATCTATATTCTACACATTGATATGTTTCCAATGGTGCAAGAATCTCCTCAATCAGAGTTCATATGCGAAAGTTATGCCTCCCACAATTTGACCTACTGTATTGATTACCATGGTGCAAGTGGATGCCACATCAACCCTCTTTACTTATATGTGTGGGGATAGCCACGTAGTGGATTTTATAGAACATTCTATATGGTCCAAAACTGATCACTAATTGATGTTTTAGGAAATCAATTCCCTAACCTTAGATGACTATCTAGCTATGTTAAATACTGGGTCGCTAGGAGGAGAAGGGGTTCTATTCTATGTTATTATATTTTGTTCGATAATAGAGTATAACAGAGGGAGTTAATGTTATGTATCCGACTATCAGGCCACATGTTTCAAGTAACTCCATAAAGAGTGCCTTCTCCTTTGTACTTTGATTATTTCCATACTAGAGAAAAGAGAGCAGAGCAACCTCACCTTCTATCTCGGTTTTCTCATGTAAGGGTTTCCCAGAGAAAATATTTGTGTTATTTGTGAATGGTGTGTGATTGTATTTTACTATTCTCTATTTTCCTCATTTTATCTATTTCATGCATAAACATAAAATCAATAAGTAAAGATTATAGAATCTATTTTTTTTTTTAACCTTCATAATGTAGATTTCAGTTTTATTTATCATATCTGTTGTGACAAATTATTCCAGTGGAATATCCACGATAGTTTATAGATTAGACATAAATCCTTTTCTGCTAGTTCTTGTATTGTCTTGCTTTTTCTCTATTTGTTAACATGGTATCAGAGTTTTTATATTCCTAAGGGAATGGTAGTTCCATGTTAGCTTTTCCATGGAAGGCGAAGTGTAAATGTGTTCCAACAAGAAGAGTCCATAATAAAGTGAATCAAGAGGTGTCCAAAATCAAGTGAAGAAAGAATTCTACAAACAAGGTCATAGTTATTTTGGTTTCTTGTTAATTTAATTCACCATAGCCTTTTTACATTTTTATAAAATTATCTCTACATGTTGCATTTGAGATCTCCCGGTGAATGTGAGATTTGAAAAAATAGATATTTTTAGAACTCTATGAAAGTTGAAGATCTCCTTGATTTGTAAAGATATATAAATCTGGTTTGTGAATATTATAGATATGGTTTGGTAGTAATCCATGATATTGATGAGGAAAAAGTGTAAATTTGGTTGTGAACATAATATTTTCTTTTTATGAGTGGCATAGATCTGCAATGGTTCACTCATCTTTGTGATGGTTCATCATTGTATCATATGGCTCAAAATTGTATTGTTAAATGGATTAAGGGGTTACTTCACATGTATTGTTTATGTTCCTTGATCTACAATCGATTTCACCAAGATACCTGTATTCACAAGATTGTCCATTGCTTCACGACTAGGGTTCGGTTGTGCGACTGAATCGAGGAAGGATTCATGTTCAACTCTCAGTACATTTAAACCCAACTTTATCAACACCATATGGTACTCTAATTTTGGTGCATGGAGAACTTGCATATGAAACATAGCCACATATATGTACCATAACCACCATCCTACAGAGAAGAGAGCTTCCATACAACTGATAGTGATTGAGTTTCCAAAGTTGAAGCTACCAATCTGCAAAAGAAAATAAAAGCCGTCGATCTACATAAGAGAATAAAAGACATGGATAAAATGTTGAAATTACTAAGACAACTGAGAGGGGGGGGGGGGTTGAATCAGTTGTTATTGTGCTTAAACAATTTTAAGTCTATTAAACCATTTTTAATCTTTCATCAAGTGACCATCAATATTATACATCATATGAACAACATAAACAATGAGCATCAATCACACAGAAGATATACACAGAGATAGATTTTTCATGAGGAAACCCATAAAGGGAGAAAACCTCTTCTTCTTCGAAATGATAGGCAGTCTTTTAAGTTCTGTACATCATCTATATTTGAGCACCAACTCAAAGTGAGGCTACTACCTCTGTTTTATAAGCTCCAACTTGTTGAGAGCACCAACTCTCTAGTTTCTCTAGCACCGACTAGAAGGAAGCACCAACTCCCTGAGTGTTCTAGCACCGACTGGATGGAAGAACCTACTTCCACTTATACAAGCACCAACTTGCATATAGAAAACTCTGTGTTTTCCCAAGAACCACCCTACCACCCTGTTTTCTAGCCACAACTAGATGAAATCTACAACTCCCAATATTCAAGCACCAACTCGAATATCAGAGGACCACAGTCCTCCCTCACACCACCCTACCTCCCTGATTATCCATAATTCATTAACAAACAAACAATACATGTGATTCAATTCTTACCCCTTCTTCCCTATTCTGCAATTCTTCTCCGGTTTAGAAAATATTCTGTAGTTTTGCTCTGCTACATGCTATTCTTCTCTTGCTTCTGTTACTCATCTTTGAGTTTTATCTCATCCATTGCATTCTTTCATTTTACCCTTATTACAGTTCATCTCATTGTTTCGGTTAGAACTGCCCACATTCCACAGTCCTCGCGTTTCCATATTATCCTATGCCACTTATTCAGTTACACCTTGAATCTCCAAGAAAACGCATCAACAACTGAATCACCAACCGTCCAAAAATCATGATTCAGTTCTGTTAACTGAATCGTAACTGATCGATTACCTGTGAGGTGAAACAATAACCCTTCGATCAAGTTTCCAATTAACCAACACCATTGGATTAAATCCACATGATTTAGCGTTTATCTCATATGCCCACTAGCTATGACCGAGTGCTAAACATAATTTGAATTTTGTGATTTTGCATTTCGACATTCCTGTGATTAAGGGTCTCGACACTCCAAGTTGTGATTGCCGAGATTCTGAGATGGAGCTTAGCACTGCTAGTTTCTTCCCCTCACGTGACCACCGGCGGTGACCATAGGCTACGCCAAAAGGCGCTTCGTATTTCGTGAACTTATGAACTTCATCAAGCTTGATCAACGGTCCATATCTCCAATGATCTGATGGTCCAGATCTCATCGCGATCTCGCATATCGCGATTCTTGTGATGAAGGATCTCAATACTCCAAGTCGCGATTGCCGAGACTCTGAGATGGAGCTTAGCATCGCTAGCTTCTTCCCCTCATGTGACCACCGACGATGACCACAGGCTACGCCAAAAGGCGCTTCGTATTTCATGAAATTATGAACTTCATCGAGCCTGATCAACGGTCCACGATCTCGATGATTCGATGGTCCAGATCTTTTCATGATCTCGCATATCGCGAGTTCCCACACCATGCTCCGTTGACTCCTCCAATGTGCAAGTCATCGAAATTCCAATCGCTTTCCATGTGTCCTATGACTCCAATGACCGGGATTTTTATCGCGAGCTTGATCAATGGTCCATGATCTTGATGATTCGAGGGTCTAGATCTTTTTGTGATTTGTCATATCGCGAGTTCAAACCTCTTTCCTTTGGATTTCCCGATTTGCGAAACTCCGAAACGAAACCTTTGTCGTTCTTTGACTATTTTCCTCCTTCTGATCTCACACTACTGATCTTGCCATTATCACTACGCTACTGATCGTTCTGATGTTTTCCATCAATGACAAACATGCATACTCTGCCTCTGTCTTAAAAAAAAACATGCCAACAATCTCCCCCTTTGGCATTGATGGAAACCCCTTGAAAAACATGCAACTATACCACTGTAGCATCCTTGAAATTACTACCACTATAGCATACTTGAAATTACCACACTTTCTCCCCCTTTGACATCAATGTCAAAGAAGAAACATGCTCCCCCTGAGCTGTTGCAGTACATACTCCCCCTGTCAACTATGAGAAACTTATGAATACAACAGATATTCAATAAGTACTCCCTCTGATCAGGTGAACAGATTAAATGAAAGAAGTTATAACCCCCAACTTTTGACGAAGATATCCAAAAGGGGTTGCTGCTAACAGTTTAGTAAAGATATTAGCTATCTATTCTATGGAAGGAATATAATTCAGCTGAACGACTCTGTTTGTAACTTGTTCTCTGAGAAAATGGTATTTTATTGGGATATGCTTAGTCTTGGAGTGAAGAACAAGATTCTTGGAGACACTAATGGCATTGGTGTTATCACAGTGAATTGTAATTGGAACAATATAGTTTACCTTCAAATCTGCAAGAGTTTGAATCATCCACAAAATCTGAGTGCAACAAGTAGCAACAACAATGTACTCTGCTTCGGTAGTTGATAAGGAAATAGATCTCTACTTCTTACTAATCCATGCTACCAATGATTCACCCAGGAAGAAGGCACCTCCACTGGTTCTCTTTCTCTCATCCACACAATTTTCCCAATCTGCATCTGAATAAGAAGTTAACTGAAAATTTGGATTTCTGGGATACCATAGACCATAAGTCATTGTTCCCTTCAAGTATTTGAATATCCTTGTGATAGCTACCAAGTGACTTTGTTTAGGAGCTGACTGATGACGACCTACCATTCCAACAGCTTGCATTATATCAGGACGAGATACTGTGATGTACAGAAGACTGCCTATCATTGATCGGTATGTCCTTTGATCAACATCGGGTGATATATCATCTTTACTAAGCTTGCAAGCAACCACCATAGGTGTACTAACAGGAGAGGAATCCTCCATCTGAAATTTCTTCAACATCTCTTTCAAATATTTTTCTTGAGAGATAAATATTCCTGTAGAACTCTGATTTACTTTTAAACCAAGAAAATATGACAGTTCTCCTATCATGGACATATCAAACTCTATTTGCATAGAGTTATCAAACCACTGAATAGATGATTCATTAGTACAACCAAAGATAATATCATCTACATAAACCAAAACAACTAGTAAATTATCACCTTCAGACTTAATGTAGAGATTGTTGTCAACAATACCTTTCTTGAACCCTTTGTCTTGTAAAAATTTGTCTAGTCTATAATACCAAGCTCATGGTGCTTGTTTCAGTCCATATAAGGCCTTCTTCAGCTTGCAAACATAATTAGGATTATTTGTCAATGAGAATCCTTCAGGTTGCTCCATATATACTTCTTCCTCTAGATCTCCATTAAGAAAAGCTGACTTAACATCCATTTGATACACTTTAAAGTTCTTATGGCATGAATATGCAAGGAACATTCTGATGGCTTCCAATCTTTCCACTGGTGAAAAAGTTTCATCAAAGTCCTGACTTTCAACTTGTGCATACCCTTTACAGACCAATCTGGCTTTATTTCTAACAACTTGTCCTTTTTCATTCATTTTATTTTTGAACACCCATTTGGAACCTATTACATTCTTATCTTCAGGTCTAGGTACAAGCTCCCAAGTATTGTTCTTCTCAATCTGATCAAGCTCTTCATTCATAGCTCTAATCCAATCATCATGCTAGCTGGCTTCATCAAAATTTTTAGGTTCAATCATAGATAAAAAAGCAACATGAGATTGTTCTGAGTCTTTAATCAATTTCCTTCTTGTCTGAACTCCTTTATTGATATCTCCAATTATCTGATTTCCAGGATGATTCTTTCTAACAATTCTGATAGGTGATTTTGCTTCTTTCTGCTGATTTCTGTCAGTCGGAGTATTCGTATCTTCATCTGATTCAGATTCTTCTCTTTCTGATCCTTGGACCTGTTCATCTTCGTATTCAACTATATCTTCTGTGCTTGGATCAACACTACTTACATTTCTGACTGGGATTTCTTCATCAACTTTTATGTCTATGCAATCAACTAGTTTATGCAATCTCTTATTGTAGCACTTGTACCCTTCACTGTTTGTAGCATAACCCAAGAAGATACCTTCATCATCCCTGTCATCATATTTGCCAATATTTTCATCATTATTCTTAATGTAACATTTACTCCCAAAGACTTTAAAATGCTTAATTGAAGCAGGTCTTCCAAACCATAGTTCATAAGGAGTCTTGTCACTATGTGGTCTGAGATGTGCTTTGTTAAGGATATGAACAACTGTATGAATTGCTTCCACCCAATATGTATGAGGTATGTTCCTTTCATTCATCATTGATCTTGACATTTGTTGTACTAATCTATTCTGCCTCTCAACAACTCCATTTTGTTGTGGAGTCCTTGGAATTGTGTACTCTCTTTTGATTCCATGTTTATCACAGAACTCTTTGAAGTTCCATGAGCTAAACTCTCCTCCTCTATCAGACCTTACTGCCTT
>JASDQU011104709.1:23482-47956 GCA_032191745.1 Picea mariana
CTTCTGTAACTACTGGTGTGTGTCCAAATCACTCTATACCACCACTATGGTGCATTGGTTCTCCTCCAGTGTGCACTCATTGAGTTATATATAGTATATCATGTGTAAATTATTCATTATTCACAACGGTTAATGAGAATTCTTTCATTCTTTCTCTCCTTCTTCTTCTGTCTCAAATTCTCTTTGTAAATGTGTGTATTATTGTTTAGCTATATCTATTCTATGCAGGTTCAAAAAATTTACATGGTATCAGAGCCGACGGACTGCTAAGCAAAAGCTACACCAAATTGTTTTGCAGGTAGAAAAGATTGAAGACAACAGAAAGATGGATTTCCAAAAATAATTCATTCTTACACCTTACAACTATTTTGCATGGAAGGAGAAAATAGCCATATCTCCAAACCAAAGGGTTGTACATGTTAACCTTGAATACAGATACAAAACCGACATCACCCATAGAAAAATCCAAGTACTTAAATCACATGGATGAGGCACTCAAAAAAATTTGTAGTCTTATTTCTCCCGATCTCCTTTTTCACATATGTTCTTGTAAGACTCCCAATGAAGCCTGGACCACCTTGGAAGGGATCATTGGAAAATAGGATGAGATGATGGGACACATGCTAGAAGTGGATTTTCTCACATTGGATCCAAAAATATTCGAGAATATCCAAGATTTCTTTACAAAATTCAAGGATTTATTGTCACAACTCAAAGCTTGCGGGGTTGATAAATTGAAGGAGGAGAAACAAATGGTTCTCACCATTCTCTCCAAGATTGGTCCTGAATTCTCTGTATTTGTATCCACATTCCATTCAGTCAGATTTGTCTCTGAACCCACCTGGAAGATACCTTCTCTTGAGGACTTTATCGAATCATTGACACAAGAGCAAACCAAGCTCATCAACATGGGAAAAATCAAAGGCCCAAAGGTGCATGCACTCATTGTGCAATATGGCAGCCAAAAATATAAAAAATATAAAGATAAAGATAAATGGAAAGCTCATGCACATCCAAAGAAGGAAGGGTACACAAAACCTTTCATCGATGCCTCCAGATCCAAAGGAGAAAAGGGAAGAAAAGGGGAGAAATGCACCTGCTGTCACAAAGGATTCCATTCAGAATCCGCATGCATGAAAAAACAAATAGATATGATGTTTCAAATAATTCAGAAAAACAACCTTGGAGATCGCATCCCCGTGGGTGCCAAGAAGAAGAAGCTAGATACAAATTCCAAGAAAGGAAATTCTAGCCATGCCTTGATTCCATCAACTCCACTCCTGATGCTTGAATCGTAGATTCAGGAGCATCACACCACATGGTTGCCTCAAAAGAAATATATTATTCTTTGGATTCATAAAAAGGTCCTCCCATTCTGATGGGGGGAAAGTCTTTTGTCGAAGTCATCAACAAAGGAAGGATTGAACTCACCAACGGAAGCTTCGAGAATGTGTTGCATGTTCCCAAACTTTCTGTCAACCTTCTCTTCATGTATTAGATGAGGAATTCTAGCACCATAAATAAATTCATATTCACACCAAATTCTGTGGACATCTACGACATGCAAGCCAACTCCAGGGTTTCTACCAGTGAGGTAAATCATCATCCTAGATTGTATACTTTTTCTGAATTCATTGAACTTGATTTTGCTTTACTGCTTGCTCATGCTGATTAAAGTAGCAGGATATGGCACAAAAGGTTTGGACATTTGAATTTTAGATACATGCAACAACTTAGCAAGCAAATATTGGTTGATGGTCTACCAAACATCTATTTCTCTAAGGGAGTGTGTGAGGGATGTGTTCTCGGGAACACCCTCAAGAGAAATTCGACAAGGGAAAGTCTCAGAGAGCCTCCGCACCTTTAGATCTGATCCATAGTGACCTCATGGGTCCTTTTCCGCATCCATCGATCATAAAAGCGAGGTTTTTTCTCATTTTTGTTGACGATTTCTCACATTTTACATGGATCTACTTTCTTAGGAAAAAATCTGAGGTCTTTCAACACCTCAAATATTTCAAAGCTTTGGTTGAGACATAATCCGAAAAGAAGATAAAAGTCCTCCGAACTGATAATGGGGGAGAGTATGTAAATCATGAGATCCATAATATTTTCCATGAGGCAGGGATTCAATTGCAACACACAGTTCCCTATACTCCGCAATAAAACAAATTTGCTGAGTGGAAAAATCTATCTCTAAAGGAGATGGCATCTTGCATCCTGTTGGCCCTCGACCAAGTTTTGGGATAATCTTGGTGATGTTGACCTATTTTGGGACTTCAACAACCAGTTGAAGGAAGAGCACAAGGTGAAGCGGAGATCACAGAATCTCGACCCACTTTCGGGTCCCTTTTGGGTTTTTGGGAATATGTAATGGGAAAGGGATGTCATCCCGTGGGTTTACCCACGCTTAGGCCTACTTTTGTAATGTATAAATAGACATCTAGGCATCTATCAGAATATATAGAGATGTATGTATGTAAGCTAAGTGCTAATAGATTTTGTAAGTGCTCTGTGCATGACTGTAAGAGGCTTGCAGAGCTAAGTGCAAGTCGTTGTAAGGAGTTGTGGAAGGCTTTGTTCTGTAGCGTAAGGAAGAAGGATCTAGTGATATGCATAGATCGTTTGTCCTATGCAAAGAAGGTTTTTGGTGGCTCTGTGCTGTAACCGATTGAAGACACTAATAAAGAAGAAGAGTTGGTGGACGTAGCCCCAGGGTGGGGGTGAACCACGTAAATCTGTGTGTTATGCTTTGTGCTTCGACTTGATGTGTTTATCCCTTATTTTTCTAAGTGATTTGATATATTTAGATAGATCTACTTATTCTTTGTGCTTCTTAGAAGTCTGTGAATGTTAGATATGACATGTATGAAGATGCTTAGTGTTGATCTACCAGATCTGATCTGTTTTATTGTTGCTAAGTGCTGAAATACCTTAGATCTAAGTGAATGTTGCGATGCTCTGTGTTATCTGCGAAGTATAATAAGGGTTGAATATTGACGAATGATTGATTCTAAGTTACCTGTAAGCGATATAATCATAGATCTGTGTCCCAACTAAGGTTACAAACATCTGAGTCTTGCAACCACCCCTGCCTCTACCTCGGGTGAGACTTCATCTGCTTTGCAGGTGTTGCCGAAAGGGACTGTAGTTAGGGTTTTGTTGGTGTGCTGTTGTAGCGTTGAACCCCGGATCTACCCCTGTGCCAACAAATGGTTCCGTTTTCGGGACCTGAAACTATGATTGATGGGAACTAAAGAAAAAGAAGCTTTGTGCAAAGAGTCGATCTGAAGCTGTGGAAGCTCTGTGCATAGATCTCTTTCCCTAGTGCGCAACATCCTACTTGACCTGTGAAGCTTTGTGCCAAGAAAGAAAGGTTAGATATGCAAGAAAATAGGTTGATAATGAAGAAAAGAAGCAAGATATGAACGCTTTGTGCTCTAAGAAAGGTAAAAGTGGAATTTTTTGATTAAAAGAGTTAAGATCTGTAAGCTTTGTGCTCTGATAAAGGTAAGAATAGTTAAAAGTTCTAGATCTAAAATCTTTGTACTCTGTGAAAGTAAGATAAGTGGAAATTTTTGTTTCTATAGCATGGATCTAGGTATGTTTGATAGATTCTGTCCTAGCTTAAAAACTAGGGCATTAATATATGACAGAAGGTTTTATATAAATAGATCCAATAAGAATAGTGATAGATATGTTATACCTATGCATAGAAAGAATGTTTGGACTAATGAATGGATGCGGGATCCTAGAAAGAATTTGTTGTAGGTTAGCTCCTATGATCCTAGTGTGAAGTATAGAAGAGGTTGGGGATCATTTAAAAGAAAGAGAGGATTAACCCTCTATTACAGTTGTAGAAAACTGGGACATCTAGCTAAGGAATGCCCTGGTGATAGGCCTAGTTTTCTTTATTGTAAATCTCTATACCATGAGGTATTGGATTTCCCCAGAATGATTGCTAATCTTGAAGGGATGAATATGAACCAAGAGGCAGATCCAGAAATAATAGAACCCCAAAAAGAATCAGTGAAAGTATTGCTACATATGAAAGAAACCTTGAATGACCACCGACATGTTAGGTTATCAGAGATATTTAAAGAAAAAGAATGCATCGAAGTAAGAATAGGGGACTTCGACATTGATTGTGTTCTGGATAAGGAAACACAGATGAATATAATGATAGAGAGAACTTGGGAAGCTATAGGGAGGCCTATGATGATTCCTTCATTAGGAGGAATAGGACTATTCAGAGGAAAATTGGTAAACCTATGTGGAAAGCTCACTCATATATCTATGAATGCTAATGGAACTTTGAATCAAGAAGATTTTGAGATTATTAAATTTATTGAGGACAATGCCCCATTTACCATGTTACTGGGAAAACCCTGGATTTATAGAGATCAAGCTAGAAGAAAGGAAGAAGAAGAAGTTTTGGAACAACAGAAACAAGAGTTACAAGAATTCATGACCAGAAGGATTGCACAGTTGATTGAAGAACAAGAGAACAGATCGAAGCTATTTCGCACTAGAGACCCTTATGTTGAAGATACAAGAACATTGGAAGACCCCCAGAAGACTGAAGTACCTATCCCAGACAAAGAAGAAATATTACCCCTGAGTCCTAGGAGAGAACCTCAACAATGCACAATGACTATGCTAAAAGAAGATAAGAATCAGAACGAAAAAAGACAGACCGAGTTGAAGATTACTGGAAAGAAAGCTAGAAAGATAAGTAAGAAGAGGGATGATATTGAAAATTTACAAAAGGCCCTAGAGGGGGCATTTTAGAAAGAAAACTTGCAGAATGGGATCTTCGACGGGATATCAGAAGAACGACCTATGGCACTTCATCGTGGCGAAGCAATATAGCCGTTGGGCCCGATATATACGTTCGAATTCCACCCCGAGAGAACAGAAAAGCAATAAAGGATCATCATCAGACCGTTGGACTGCACCATAATGGACATACCAACGTTAATAGAAGCTTCATACCCGTTGCAAGAAGACTGTTGCCGAATTTCTTACTTAGTTCATCGCGCCACACACCAAGAACACTTTTGTTAACTGAGAATTTGAGCCCACAGATTAAGCTTATATTGCACAGTGATCATCGCCGTGTTTCCATCTCTTTTATTGTAGTATCTGACTTAATCCCGAACTGATTTAGTTACCTTGAGCTTGCACGTCAAACAAGATCAGCGCTACAGAGAAAGTTGTTGAGGAAGTTCTGATTTATTTAATGACTGAGAGAGTCATGTCGGAGCGAGGGTTATCTACAGGTGTACATGATTCATCCATGAGAAATGTGCAAGCATCTCCCTCCACTGCTCGAGCTGGACCATCCCGACCAGTCGATGAGAAGCGAACTAAGAATAAGGATGATCTTGCGAACGCTAAACTGATCCTGAGCATCCTACCTGCCTACATTCCACCCTTGAGTGGTGTAGTTAATCGGGATAGTGTGCCCAGAGACTTCGAGTACCCTTTAGTCTGTGCAGTTTGCGTAGACCAAGACAAGATTCCAGCGTTGAAGTTTAGTGACTTCAACCTTGGCGATAGGAAGGTATGCAACATGCTCACTCCAGACAAGTACCTAACGAAGACAAAGGGAAAGAATTCAAAGATCATCCCTCGCGCAGTCCACATTGCTGAATATTATGAAGATCCTGCACTTTGGAAGACACCAGGAGGTGAATGCATGCGTCAAGTTGCTGCTATCTTGTTACCACGAAGGTTACTTATGGTTAAACCATCGCATAACAATGGATTCGATGTTAATCAATTGGATCACGGGCTTAAGCATGCAAGGCCCTGAGCCGCAGGATTTTTATCCTGGAAAAACCACAGAAAGAGAATTAGCACAGAAGATTAAAAAAATGTATGGCGATGTTGAGAAAGGAACGTGAGGCTACAAGGTAGCCTCTATCCAGAACAGCGCAATGCACCTAGCCTGCCAACTAATTTCTAGGAAATTAGTTCACAAGAACCGGTCCACCCAAGTGATCGGATTCATATTCGACCTCGCAAGGAAGTGCATGGAGGGTGTACAGATGAATTGAGCACAATACCTTGTAAACCAACTAGAGATTGATTTTTGTGAAGCGCAGGACCGAGGGTATGAGTTCCATTTCCACTGGATTCTCATACTGATCACATTCATTGTATGGGAAATGCTGGAAGGTGCGACCTTCTCGGACATCGAACCCTTTGAACCTATGGCTGCAAAGTTCAGTACCCTATGGTACTCGAACGACATGAACAAGCAATGGCAGTCGAATTCCGTGTTTCACACTTATTACAACCAGTTGAAGCTAGCCATCCAAGCCGAACCATGCATGACCCTGAATACTCTCCATAGGTTTCAGCCTTTGATGAAATTCAGTGTAGTTCGCCATTTTATTTACATCACAGCGCGTGCTGATGCTCATAAGAAACAACTGCAGTCATACTATAAGTTGACATAAGAATACCTTGAAGAGATCACCAAGGAATGGTCAACGAACCTCCTCATTCCCGCAAACCCCACATAAATCTTCGACATCGAGAGCCCAAAAACTGTGCTGGATACACCAGGCCCGAGCAAGACCAAGAAGGATGAAGAGGTTCATGATGTAGAAAACACCTCTGTAAGGACTACTTCCATTTCACCAGATGAAGGGGGTAATGGTGCAGAGGTAGAAGGCACAGACACACAACATAAGAAAGGTGAGGGAACATTGCATAGAGACGAGGAGGACCCCTCGAAGAAAAGAAAGGTTTCTCCCCAGAAACCATCATCATGGAAGAAAGTAAAAGCAACCCGAACTAAGTTCTAGACTGTCCTCACTCCCAACGACTTCAATTTCATCATTGCAACCCTTAACGATGTTGTGTTGGAGATAATAGAGACACAAGAGGTGAAGTAGCTGCATATGTATAATCGTATTGATATTGAACTTCAAGGGTTGCAACAGGCACTACAGTCTAGCTGTGCAGTCACCATTGTGCCTCTAACAGTAGGAACAATAGAACCAGGGGATGAGCCATATCAACTCCAGTGGATTGCTGATACAGTCGAAGCTCGTCTTCGACGGGCTCAAGAAGAAACAGTGCAAGCCACTTAGGATTTAACACAGGTACAGTGAGTTCTTATGGAAAATTGCAACACGTCAGAACGATAAAATATTCCTCTCCAAGTAAAATAGGATGCAGAGAAAGCAGAGCTACAACAAAGCAAGGAACAGTTGCTCGCAGAGAAACTTGAGATAAAGGAACTAGTCAACAGAGAACTTCACTCTGTGATCATCGTTGAAATACAGACAGAAGAATGGGTTCCACAGTAGGTGGCGCAACTGGAAGGAGTAATCCAGAAGCTCCAACAACGAATCACAGATCTAGAGCTCCGTGCAGTGCCCAAAACTCCACATGAGATAAGGGACCAAAGAGAAACAAGTGCTCGCAGCGCAGTTGATAGATTAAAATCTCTTGCCTTGGAGTGCAAGCAACTAAGTAACCAAAGCGCCCAGACATATGAAAACCTTACAGAGAATCCAGAATTATAGACGCTGGAATTTCAGCTCCAGGAAGCAAAACAACATGCAGATACACTATAGGTGTAGCTGAAGGCCCTGTCTGCAGTAGATAGAATGAAAATATCTCATGAACAACGAACAACTCAGCATCAAATCCATATGATCCAGAGAAAAGTGATGGAAGTCACTCAATGAATCCAACCTGTACAAGTCAAGCCATGCCTATTGTTTTCCGAGATAGAAAGCCAAGGGGCGAAACTAGAACAGGTCATCACCACTGCAGAACAACGCCTGGAAGGACCAGTAAACAACGCAATGATATTGGAATTCACCGAGCAAGAGGCCACAACAAAGCAGTAGGTCAAAGCAGCTTGAGCCAAGATTGAGGCGTTCAAGGCTGAATTGTGTAGACCAGAGTGACTCGAGACGAGTCACAGGTGAGTGTTGGGGGCCTGTTTTCCCTCGACCAAGTTTTTGGATAATCTTGGTCATGTTGACCTATTTTGGGACTTCGAAATCTAGTCGAAGGAAGAGCACAAGGTGAAGCGGAGATCACGTAATCTCGGCCCACTTTCGGGTTCCTTTTGGGTTTTTGGGAATATGTAATGGAAAAGGGATGTAAGCCAGTGGGTTTACCCACACTTAGGCCCACTTTTGTAATGTATAAATAGACATCTAGGAATCTATCCAAAGATATAGAGATGTATGTATGTAATATAAGTGCTAATAGATTTTGTAAGTGTTCTGTGCATGACTATAAAAGGCTTGCAGAGCTAAGTGTAAGTCGTTGTAAGGAGTTGTGGAAGGCTTTGTGCTGTAGCGCAAGGAAGAAGGATCTAGCGAGATGCACAGATCTTCTGTCGAATGCGAAGAAGGTTTTTGGTGGCTCTATGCTGTAACCGATTGAAGACGCTAATAAAGAAGAAGCATTGGTGGGCGTAGCCCCATGGTGGGGGTGAACTACGTAAATCTGTGTGTTATGTTTTGTGCTTCGACTTGATGTGTTTATCCCTACTTTTGATAAGTGCTTTTATATATTTAGATTTATCTACTTATGCTTTGTGCTTCTTAGAGGTGTGTGAATGTTATATTTGACATGTATGAAGGTGATTAATGCTGATCTATTGGATATGATCTGTTTTAATATTGCTAAGTGTTGAAATACCTTAGATCTAAGTGAATGTTGTGATGCTCTGTGCTATCTGTGAAGTATAATAAGGGTTGACTATTGACGAATTATCGATGCTAAGTGCTCTGTAAGCGATATAATCACAGATCTGTGTCCCAGCTAAGGTTGCAGACACCTGAGTCTTGCGAGCACCCCTGCCTCTACCTCAGGTGAGACTTCATCTTCTTCGTAGGTGTTGCAGAAAGGGTGGGTAGTTAGGGTTTTGTTGGTGCGCTGTTGTGGCATTGAACCCTGGGTCTGCTCCTGTGCCAACACATGCTGCCTGCAAAGTCACTACCACAGAGACTATGAGACGAAGCACTTAACTATGCAACATACATCCAAAACAGATCTCCCCATAGATCTGTCAAGGATAAGACCCCCTACGAGGCTAGGAGCGGCCTCAAACCAAAAGTGACCCACTTTCTCATTTTCGGTTCACGTGCATGGGCCAGGATTCCCTCTAAAAAGAGGAAGGCACTTGATCTACAAAGAACTGAGTGCATTTTTGTTGGATACCTCGACAGTGTGAAGGGATATCGACTTAATGATCTTTCCTCGGACCGACCCGTCATTGAGCGAAGTTTCCAATTCAAGGAAAGTGTCTTAGATGCACCTCAACAGCTGCATGCAGACACCTTCATTCTTCCACCTGTCTGAGATGATGAGCATGCACATGCCGAATCATCTTCAGATGAGAGTTATGATTCAGAGGACTCAGATGATTCAGATTCAGAGTTAGTACAGTCTAATGTAGATTCAGAGCATCCAGATGTAGTTGCAGAGCCAGAGCAGAGGCCCAAGTGGGCACATACTACTCTTCAGGATGCAACAGATCTTGTTGGTGATCCGACCAATACTAGGGGGACTCGATCTGATTTCAAGGAGCCTCCTCTTGCACTCACTTCCACTGAACCATTTCCCTCCAGGCATCTTTTTTTGGTCCAGTCTTCAGATCCACAGTCTTATGGCGAGGTTGTTGGAAATCCCTTTGGGAATCCTCCATGCAGGAGGAGTACAATTCCCTCCTTGAGAACTAGACTTGGGATATGGTTCCCCTTCCTTATGGGAGGAAAATTGTCAGATGCAGATGGGTCTATAGGACCAAGAGCACAATGTATGGACAAATAAACAGATACAAATCTAGTCTTGTCGCCAAAGGCTTTCAATAGGTTCATGGTATTGACTATGATGAGACCTTCTCTCCAGTAGCGAAGTTGGACTCCATATGATTGACACTTGCCATTGTGGCAACCAAGGGATGGTAAGTCCATCAGATGGACATGAAGAATGCATTTCTCCATGACGATCTCTTTGAGGAGATCTATATGGAGATGCCCCAGGGATTTATGCAGGACTCATCTTTGGTCTGTCGACTGAAGAAGTCCCTTTATGGCCTCAAGCAGGCTCTGAGGGCATGGTATGCCAATATGGATTCCTACCTGTTGTCACAGAACTTTGAACGCTGTAAATCAGACCCAAATATCTACATGCTCAGGAGGACTGATTCACTTCTACTTTTAGTTTTGTATCTCGATGATTTGCTGATCACCGGGTGCTCGACTTCAGTGATTTCTATAGTCAAGAGGATTCTACATGATGGGTTTTGATGATGGACATGGGTCCACCACAATTCTTCCTTGCACTCGAGATCAGTCAGGATGCATCAGACATCAAACTGTCTCAGGCCAAGTATGCATGAGATCTCCATGAGAGATTTCACATGACAGACTGCAAGTTTGCTCCGACTCCTTTCCTATCATGAGTAAAACTTGAGGATGGAGGGGAGACTCCACTGGTTGACAATGTTATCACTCCAGGAAACTCTCCTAGGCTGTAAGTCAAAGATGCCTGGTAACTTAATCTTTTGGTAACTGTTTTCTCAATAATAAGTGTGGGTTTGGATCAAGTTAGAGAACTGAATCATTTCTCACTCAAACATGCATGAACACATTTAGTTGGACAAGGATTTCAACCACAAATGTTCAGAGAGTTTAAAAATAAAGGGGTGTATGGAGAAATAACTATTATATCAGCAGAATCACATATAAAGCATATATGAATGGCCAATTACAATAATCACAAGAATACTTGCAAAGTTTAACTTATGAATGCAATGATAAGATGACAGTTATCAGGCATAAACAAGTGTAACAACATGAATATAATATCCAGGTGCAAGTACAGAATAGATAAGAAGATGAAATTTGAACAAGTTATGGCAAAAGAAGCTTGTATTCTTCAATATGAATATGAGAAGTTTGAGTACATAATATGAAAAAGTCTCCAAAGTCGAACCTTTAGTTCCTATTCTACCTTTAGCTTTATAGCTTTACAATGTAGTTTTGAGATCCTGAAAACATGGATCAAATATGCTAAAGATAGAAAGTCAAAATTTAGTTTGCAGAAGATGTGGAATGATCCCCAAAAATGAGGTCAATCCCATATTTCCTGGTCTTCATCTCTTGTTGAGTGATGGTGCAGTGAAGGATAGCCTTCCAAGGCTGAATGATGACTCTCCAAGAGATACAAATTCGAATCTGTTGATGTGAGTAAGCGTCCTGATTTTCTGCCTTTGTCAAAGATACCAAAAACTTTTGAAACACCTCTTCTTTCCATAATCTATCAAAAATAGCTATTGGATCTATCTTGACAATTCATCAAATGTCCATTCGAAGAGGTTTCAAACCTTTCCAACTCAAAAAAATTCGATCTATGCAAAAACTTGATCATTCTGGAAGTGACAGGCTTTCGGTGGTTAACCTAGAAAGCTCTTGAGTGGATTATCTACCGAAAGCCCTGTTTTCGGTGGTTAATGAACAATCGTCCTGTTCACCTAAACCACCGAAACTTCAGCTTTGAGAAAACTTCAAAATTTTCAAAAATGCTTACCTTAAATCCTTTTTTGATGTTCAAGTTTTTTTGGATGAGGCAGCCCTCATTCGTGCAGATCTGCGAACTTCAACTGGCTGTATGGAAGGTTCTAGTGTGTCTACCATGGTTGTAGCTAAGTTAGCTAGAGTTTCCAAACCAGTTTTCTCATGTGCTGGTGATTGAAACTCTTTTAACTTCAACCTCATAATTCTAAGTTGTCTATACAGCTTCATGTTCTCCCTGATCAATACCCTGTTCCTGTCTTTAATCTTATCATGCTTCTCTTTGAGGGTTTGGTTTGTTTTGAAAAGATCTACATTTCTTTCGGTCAGGTCTGTTTTAGCTTTTTTAATAACCCTTTCCAAGACTTCCATTTCATAGACTTGTTGCAGGAGTTTATTGATTTTCCGTGATCTAGCTGCTTTAGGCTTACTTGAAGAGGTTTTTTCCACTGGTGGACTGTGTGCCTCTGGAGGAGTTGGTGAAGGTAAATTGGAACAATATTCTACACCTTGTTTAGCATGTAAATTACCCTGTGTCTCTGCTAACTCTTGTTCTGGTTCTAAATCACTATAGGGTAGGTTTAAAGGGTTATTGCCTGTAGCAGGGTCCTTGGACTGCTCACCCTCAAACTATAGTTTTCTTTTGATTCTTTTCTTCTTAACAAAGAATGTTTCTATCGGATCTCTTGGTGGTGAGATACCATTCCTTTTTCTATGACTGCTTTTTGGAGTAATAGTATTCTTAGTGGAAACCTTTTTACCCTTCTCCTGTTGTTGCCAATTAGTCTGGAACTCATTCCAGAAGAGGAAATAGTTCCAATCTACTTGCCTTTTCTTCAATGACTCTTTGACAATAAGACTAATGAGTCCTTGATGAGATAATCTACTTTCCACCTTAGTGGGCTTGGCCTTGACCTGTTTAGACATTTTCGTGAGGGCTTTGTGCAAGAAAAATGGTAGATTGATTGGGTCTCTGCTTGTAAAATGGTTTAAAATCTTAAAGTGATAGAACATCACTCTATTATACCGCCCCTCACATGTTATGTAAACAAATATTTATTTCAACAAGGACTGCCACTTTGGTTCCAAGTAAGACATTGGAATATCCTTTTTCCAGATCAAATCTTTGTGTACAGGCAGCAGGTATGACCTAAATTCGATGTTTGAAGGTATGGTAGACTTGAACCAATAGTCTCCTGACCTAGGTTAACCTGTATACTCAGTAATGGCAGCTTCATCAATGATAAAATCCTCTTTTCCTATTTTAGTGGACCTCCCATAATAGGAAATGGCAAAAGACTCGGCCACTTGTTGATGAAAATCGGTTAATTTTTCACAATATGAAAATACCCCATCCTGTTTGAAAAATTCTGCCACCTCCGGGTGAGCTTCTAGGTACCAAACTCCATCAACTTTGGACCTCAGAATTGGCCCTGCTTTCGGCATTAGTCAATGCTGACTGATAAATCGACCTGGATTAATTGGCTTGAGAGCGATTGCTGGACTCTAATGGCGCTTGACGATCACCATGGGAAACAGGATTAGGATCTCTGGAAACACGTTTGATTGATGAAATCACGGACTCAAGATTATCTCAATGAATCTGGAATTCAAATTGATAATGAATGAGGATTAAATGAGGGATTTAACGTGATCATGATAGATTGTGTACTCGTGACTGGAAATGGAGGGAGGCTTCGTGAGAACATGCATGAATTTCTGTATCATCGCCATGTCTTCATTGTGAAAAGACAAATGCGAATGAAAGGACAACAGGAACTTCAAAATTTCGTATATATACAATTAGAACATGCATACCTTCCACCTTCATGAGATTTCGGTGGTTACGTTTCCATCATTGTGCCAACTGACAGCTGGCTCGTGCGAAAGCACGAGCTTTCCATTTTTCCCGTTGAAATGTTTTCGATGGTTAACCGCATCTTTGCTTTGCCATCTTAACTACTGGGAACAAAGGCTTTCGGTGGTTAATGAGCGCGTTTCTGGCTCGCCTAAACCACTGAAACATGAGATTCTGACTTTTGCTTGACCAAACCAAATCAAAAATTTCTTTTGAGCTTATTTACAGAAAACAGACTCTCTAACCTACCTACAAAAATTTAGGAATAAAATTTGGACCACAACCTATCACCTCAAAAGAAAAATTTCCACCAATTTATTTGAGGAAATAACACTGGCTCCTATTGGGGATGAACACCTCCCTGTGAGGTTTCAAGAACCACAGAACCAATGCCTTTCCTGAAAAAAGAAAATTAAAAACTATCTGCTAGTTCTTCCATTGGGCATGGAGTTATTCTGTAAAATTAAAAACTAAAACTAACATTACAATGTCCAGGCTTCACAGCCTTAGACAAAATAGAGTTTTAAAAATCGTCCGTTTACCGGGCCACCGGACATTTCTTCACCTCCCAGATTCTGCAGCATGAAAGTGTTGTTATTCTGTACTTGGGTTATCATGAAAGGACCAATCCACAAAGAATCGAACTTGTTATGCTTGCCTTTATCCTGTCTAAGAGCATCCCATTTTAGGACCCAGTCACCAATCTGAAAATTATCCACCTTTTCCTTTCTGTCGAAAGTATCTTTGATCTTCTTTTGATGAGCCTCTGTTCTGTCCACTAACTGTTCAAGGGCCTGTTGTAGTTCCACCAAATCAATCATTCTTCTTACCATATCATTTGACTCAGTTTGTTCTTCTTGAAAGAATCTAGCCACTGGTAAAATTAACTGAACAGGAAAAATGGCATCAGTCCCATAGACCAATTTGAATGGAGAGGTTCCTATGGACTTTTTGATAGTTACTCTGTCTACCCACAGAGAAAATTTTAGTTTAGAATCCCAATTATTTTTGTTTTCCTCTAACATTTTTCTGATGATTTTGATTAAGCTCTTATTGGATGATTCAGCCAGGCCATTACCTTGAGGGTAGTAGGGGGTCGAATGTACCAACTGGATGCCCATTGATTTACACATGTCTACTAATGCTTCTGATTTGAATGTCGCCGCATTATCTGTTACCGACCTTTTGGGACAACCGAATCTGCTCAAAATATTTTCATAAAGAAACTTCATGACTACCTGGTGAGTAGCATTCCGGGTGGGAATTGCCTCTATCCATTTTGTAAAATAATCTGTGGCTGCTAAGATCCACTTATGCTGACCACTAGATGAAGGATTTATCTCACCTATAAAATCTAAACCCCACTGCTGAAAAGGGCCATTCACCACTATAGGTCTCAGGGGTAAATATTTTAGCTGTTGTTTTCCCGTAAATCTTTGACATTTGTCACAAGCTTTGAAGAAGGCACACACATCTGAGAAAAGGAAAGGCCAATAGTATCCATCCCTTAGGATTTTATGAACAATGGTCTTCCAATAATGATGACCTCCACAAACACTTGAATAAAACTGATGTGTAACTTCCACTGACTCTTCTTTGTCTAAACATCTGAGAAGCAAACCAACATGATCTTTCCAATATAACAAATTATTGTAAATGCAAAATTTGATGGCTCTGAGCTTAAGGACTTGGGCTTGAGTCATACTGAGTTTAGGAGGAACTTCTAGCTTTTGCAAAAAATGTATAATACCTGAGTACCATTCACAAGAAGACAAGTGTCCCGCCACTTGTTGATTGCTATGCTATCCATCCGCTGCCATCTCCGTCTGCAAATTCACTGAATTTTCTCCTATGAAATTTATGTCCAGCAACTCATGATTTTCCTCCATTAAGAGCTTAGCAAGGCCCTAGCCTTTCACCAATTTGGTGGGCTTTACTTCAATGTTGAACTCAATCAACTTTGCAATCCATCTAGCTCTCTTTCCGTCAATATCAGGCTGAGTCAAAACATATTTCACGGAGGGTGAAGGAACATATGCAATGAATTTTGAGTGGAGGATATAAACTCTGAAGGATTTTAAAGATTTTATGAGAGCATAGGCTTGTTTTTCAATGGGATCATACCTTAGTTCAGTGTCTCTGAGTGTTTTGCTGAAGAAAGCAACTGGGTGATCCAAATAATCATCATCTTTCTGTAGCAGCACTGCTGCCACTGTGTCGTAAGAAGCAAAGGAAAAAACGTAGAAAATCTTACTGTAATCCGGACTGATCAGAGTCGGGGATTCCATGATAGATTGCTTGATATCCTGAAATGAATTCCTTGCGTTGTTTGTCCATTTTATCTCAGACCCCTTTTTCAGCATACATGTTATGTGTTTTACTAACTCGACAAAATTTGGCACAAATCTTCTAACAAAATTGATCTTACCGAGCAACTATTGAATATCCTTTTTTGACCTTGGCAAGGACAACCTCTAAATTGCTTCCACCCGAGCTGGATCAATCTTTACACCTTCTGCTGAGACAATGTGGCCTAAGAGCTTGCCTTTCCTGAGAGAAAACTGGGACTTTTTTGGATTCAATTAGATTCTGAGCTGCCTGCATTTCAAGAACACTCTTTTTAAATGCTTTAGATGCTCCTCATGACTGCTAGAATAAACTGTGATGTCATCAAGATATATGAGGACAAACTTGTCCTTTTCTCCCACGAAATCTATGTCCATGGCCCTTTGAAACGTGGCCCCGACATTCATTAATCCGAATGGCATCTTGGCGTACATAAAGGTACCCCAAGGAGTAGTAAATGCAGTCTTCTCCTGGTCATCGGGATGGACAAAAATATGATTATAGCCGGAAAAACCATCTAGGAAAGACATGACAGTAGCCCCTGAAATCCTTTGCAGCATATGTTCCATTTTAGGTAGGGGATAGTTGTCTTTCTTAGAGCATCTTTTTAGGTTTCTAAAGTCCACACATAGTCTGACCTCACCATTTTTCTTTCTCACTATTACTAGATTTGCAATCCATTTGGAGTATCTCAAAAGGATTATGATCTTGGCATTGAGAAGCTTTTTAATTTCTCATTCAATCACAGGAAAAAGAAGAGGACTGATAGGTCTGAGATTTTGTTTGAAAGGGATGGTGTCTTTCTCAAGAGGGATCTTGTGTTGAATGATATCAGGGTCATAAGGCTTTAGATCACTATATTTCCAAGCAAAAACATCAAAAAATTCTTTCAAACCGCTGCAATATTTGGACTTCTGATCAACAGTCAATTCAGAAGACAGATTTATGAATTTAGGCTGGCTTTCGCCCCCTATGTTGTGCTCATGAACAGCAGGATCTTTCTCCTTTTGATCTGGCTTGTAGGGAACATCATTGTGATCGAAAATCTTTTCGAGAGGTACCAAACCTTGGGGTATATAATTGTTAGGTAGCTGAACAATATCATGCTGACCCAATCTTTGTTTTAGCTTAGGCTTCTGGGATTATTCTACATTTAGATTCTGCTGGTCAACATGCATATCAGAAAATTCATCTACCACTTGAAGAAATCTGTTAAGTTCATCATCATCCTCAAAAACTTTCTAGTATTTAATATTTTAGGGCAAAGATGGTCTATATTTGAATTGGATCTCATAAATGAGCTTGGGGGGCATGGGAGGAATAAACATGCTGGCTGAAATAGCAAGGGAATCGGCAAGCTGATTCATATCCCTGGGTATATAAGAAATCTCAAAAATGGAAAAAGAATCTCTTACTTTCCATACCTCATCCCTGTAGGCTTTCAATCTGACATGCTTTTCTTGGAAGGTACTGTTTACCTGTTGTATGATGAGATCCACATCTTTGAATACCTTTAAACCTTTTATCCCCATCTCTTTAGCTGAATTTAATCCCAAAAACAAGGCCTCATACTCTGCTATGTTGTTAGTAGTTCTGAAATCGAGCTTAAAAGACAAAGATATAGTCTCCTTTGAAGGATAAATCAAAACTACCCTTGCACCTGCTGAATCTTTAGTACTGGCCCCATCAAAATACATGGTCCAAACTGAAATGTTCTTATCATCAGTTTTCTATTCGATAGGCTTCACAAGCTGCATAGGAGTTGATTGAGAATTGTCTATTTGAAGAATGCACGAGCCAAAATCTGTATCCACAGCATAAATAGGATGATTTACAGATTTTTTAGCATCGCTGATGATGTAGGCAAGTTGATTCTCTCTGTAAAGTCTTTTTATCTCTCCTCCAAACACCGGAATCGTAGCATACGAAAGATCCATCTGCAAGGTACCTCCTAACCTTTTTCCCCATGGACGAGACAAGAGGAGCCCAAACTTAGGTGGGATATCAGCAACCACCACATCCATTACCATGCTTCTCATTGGCAATTGGGCAAGGTTTATAACAAGGTATTTTATGAGGCCAAGGCATCTGAATTTCCTAGAATCAAAAGAGAAGAGATCATGATATGGTTTGGTGACCTCAAGCCCAAGCTCATCCATCACTTCTTTGGGCATAAGATTATGTGACACCCTAGAATCAAGCAAGCAATTGTGGAGGATCTTATCATGGACATTTAGGGATATATAGAATGGTGGACAAGAATCATCTCGATCTTCTATCATAGGACCTATAGTTACTGTTGGCTTTTCATCTTGTAGGTTAACAAAATCAGCAGATGATGAGGTCTTTGGATCAAGGGACTTCAGGATGGCTGACTTAAAGATTTCGTTCTTCATGAGTTCGGTTAAAGGCATAGGTATCTTTACTTTCTGAATTTCTGATTCGAAATTAAAAGAGAAAGATGATTTATCAGAAGCTTTTACCTCGTTGGAAGGAGCTTTGAGACCGACTTTCTCCTTGGCTAGGGGCTGTGTTTTCTTCTTCTGCTATTTTGTAGGAGAGGAGGTCTGTTTTACATGAGTGGCAGGCTGCTTGGCAACAACTTCTTTACTCTTCACAGGAGCAACAACTTCTTTGTTCTTCACAGGAGCAACGAGCAATGGTTTCGGGACATCATTCTTGGATCTTAAATGATAACCTTTCTGATCATCTGTCAAGTAGATAGATTCTTCGATACTTGCCTCATGAATTTACTGGTCCGTCAGGGCTTCTTCATAGTCTACTTGTGTCAAAAAGGAAGAATCATTTTCGTCACCAAAACAATTTATTTCATCTACTTCTTCGACTTCATCGTGAGATGGCTGTTGTTCTTCATCTAACATTGCATTTTAAAAAGGTGGTCTAATTCTCTGATCATCAGCTGCATTCCTATCTCTCTAAAGGATCTGGACTTGTGGATTGTTCCTTCTGTAAGGGAAAGCATTTGAATTTCTCAGGGCAAAATTTTTTGGCTCTTTTGTCCTTGCTGGTTGCTGATTCTGGATCTTCAATTTTGACATTTCAGATGTCAAGTTGTCCAACATCTTTGCCATCTTTTCCATTTTACTATTAGAAGAAGAAGAGGGCTCAACAACAGACTTCTTTCTCTCGACCTTTCCTTTGAGCTTCTGAGATGCTGTAATGTTTGATTCAACCTCGAGGGTGGCATCTTGCATTAAAGCAAGTGTGTCTGATCTTCTTTCTCTGAGGATTAGACAAAAATCTGGATCAAAGGTAGCATAAAATGTGATCTTTGCCGATGCGTCACTTGGTTTGATCTCTGCAGGGATCTTGCCAAACATTCTATTAAACCTTTTGATGAAGTCTGAGACCGACTCTCCATCTTCTCTCCTTAAATTTCCAAACTCATAAATGTAATATAACAGATCTCTTCTTTCTCCCCAGTGTTTTAAGAATACCTCATCTAATTGTTCAATACCTGTGACTGAATTTGCCGGTAGCTCTTTGAACCATTTCTGGGCTTGGCCATCCAAACTCTAAACAAAAAATCTGGTCCACACATCTTCTTCTGAAATGTTAATATTTTCAGCATAAGAATAAAAAGCTTCAATATGTTCTTCAGCAGTATAATCTCCCGCTCCGATAAACTTTGGCACATATTTCTGATAATCTCCAGTTGGCATAGCAGATAAAGGATTTTTCAATACAAGTGGAGCATACTTATTTGCCAAAATCTATTCCATCTTGGTTAAAAGGGTAGCCATGGCAGTCTTGGGGGTTGATACAGAAGAAGAACTTGCAGGAGATGAAGGTGGAGATGGGATGACTGAGCTAAAATAAAATAGTTGTCTCACTTCACTTTGAACAAAATTTTCAGGAATGGGTGAAAAATAAGAAGCCTTATAAAACTAACCGAGCAACAAGGCTAAACTTTCTTCTCCCTTAGAGGACAAATCATGTAAAATATCTTCAAGAAAAGGCAGATTAGTATGAGTGTAGAGAACACCTTATGTAGGTTTGGTGGGTGAGGAATTCAAAGAAGATAAAGAAGAGGTTTCCTTTTGCTGAGAGGACCCTGTAATTATTTCTTTAGGATGGGATGAAATATCATTCTCAAGAACAGAGTCAGTAACATTAGAAGAAAGTGAAGGTTCCTCTACCTTCAATATTTGAGATAAATTTTCAATTTCCTGAGAACTATGAGTTTCAGCAGCAAGGGATTCAACTAGAGGCCTTTTAGATATGAAAGAAGAAGTGTCGGTTTGAATACCTGAATTTAATGTCTTTGCAGATCCGAAAGCCTATCTTTGTAAATATTTTCCCTTACTGATGATCTTCTTGGGGTCAGGAACTGGTGTTGTCAGTGGGCCTTCTTGGTTCACCCTGGTGTGAGCTCTTTTTGGAGCCACTTCATTTTAATGGAGTCGCCAGATAGATAATTACAACCCAAATGATGTCCAGACTTTGTCTATCATCAAAGATGGATCTATGTCGTCTCCCAAGGAAGCTGAGCTTCAATCTCCTCTCTTCGGCAACGACGCCAATTTGTTATCACTCCAGGAAACTGTCCTAGGCTGTAAGTCAGAGATGCCTGGTAACTTAATCTTTTGGTAACTGTTTTCTCAATAATAAGTGTGGGTTTGGATCAAGTCAGAGGACTGAATCATTTCTCACTCAAACATGCATGAACACATTTAGTTGGACAAGGATTTCAACCACAAATGTTCAGAGAGTTTACAAATAAAGGGATGCATGGAGAAATAACTATTATATTAGCAGAATCACATATAAAGCATATATGAATGGCCAATTACAATAATCACAGGAATACTTGCAAAGTTTAACTTATGAATGTAATGATAAGATGACAATTATCGGGCATAAACAAGTGTAACAACATGAATATAATATCCAGGTGCAAGTACAGAATAGATAAGAAGATGAAATCTGAACAAGTTATGGCAAAAGAATCTTGTATTACTCAATATGAAAATGAGAAGTTTGAGTACATAATATGAAAAAGTCTCCAAAGTCGAACCTTTAGTTCCTATTCTACCTTTAGCTTAATATCTTTACAATGCAGTTTTGAGATCCTGAAAACATGGATCAAATATGCTAAAGATAGAAAGTCAAAATTTAGTTTGCAGAAGATGTGGAATGATCCCCAAAAATGAGTTCAATCCCATATTTCATGGTCTTCATCTCTTGTTGAGTGATGGTGCAGTGCAGAATAGCCTTCCAAGGCTGAATGATGACTCTCCAAGAGATACAAATTCGAATCTGTTGATGTGAGTAAGCGTCCTGATTTTCTGCCTTTGTCAAAGATACCAAGAAATTTTGAAACACCTCTTCTTTCCATAATCTATCAAAAATACCTATTGGATCTGTCTTGGAAATTCATCAAATGTCCATTCGAAGAGGTTTCAAACCTTTCCAACTCAAAAAACTTCGATCTGTGCAAAAACTTGATCATTCTGGAAGTGACAGGCTTTCAGTGGTTAACCTAGAAATCTCCTGAGTAGATTATCTACTGAAAGCCCTGTTTTCGGTGGTTAATGAACAATCGTCCTATTCGCCTAAACCACCGAAACTTCAGCTTTGAGAAAACTTCAAAATTTGCAAAAATGCTTACCTTAAATCCTTTTTTGATGTTCAAGTTTTTTTGGATGAGGCATCCCTCGTTCATGCAGATCTGCGAACTTCAACTGGCTATGTGGAAGGTTCTGGTGTGTCTACCATGGTTTTAGCTAAGTTATCTAGAGTTTCCAAACCAATTTTCTCTTTTGCTGGTGATTGAAACTCTTTTAACTTCAACCTCAGAATTCTAAGCTGTCTATACAGCTTCATGTTCTCCCTGATCAATACCCTGTTCCTGTCTTTAATATTGTCATGCTTCTCTTTGAGGGTTTGGTTTATTTTTAAAAGCTCTACATTTATTTCGGTCAGGTCTGTATTATCTTTTTTAATAACCCTTTCCAAGACTTCCATTTCATAGACTTGTTGCACGAGTTTATTGATTTTCCATGATCTAGCTGCTTTAGGCTTACTTGAAGAGGTTTTTTCCACTAGTGGACTGTGTGCCTCTGGAGGAGTTGGTGAAGGTAAATTGGAACAATAGTCTACACCTTGTTCAGCCTGCACATTACCCTGTGTCTCTGCTAACTCTTGTTCTGGTTCTAAATCACTATAGGGTAGGTTTAAAGGGTTATTTCCTATAGCAGGGTCCTTGAACTACTCACCCTCAAACTGTAGTTTTCTTTTGATTCTTTTCTTCTTAAAAAAGGATGTTTCTATCGGATCTCTTGGTGGTGATATACCCTTCCTTTTTCTATGACTTCTTTTGGGAGTAATAGTCTTCTTAGTGGTAGCCTTTTTACCCTTCTCCTGTTGTTTCCAATCAGTCTGGAATTCATTCCAGAAGAGGAAATAGTTCCAATCTACCTGCCTTTTCTTCAATGACTCTTTGACAATAAGAGTAATGAGTCCTTGATGAGATAATCAGCTTGCCACATTAATGGGCTTGGCCTTGACCTATTTAGACATTTTTGTGAGGGCTTTGTGCAATAAAAATGGTAGATTGATTGGGTCTCTGCCTGTAAAATGGTTTAAAAGCTTAAAGTGATAGAACATCACTCTATTGTACCGCCCCTCACATGTTATGTAAACAAATATTGCTTTCAACAAGGACTGCCACTTTGGTTCCAAGTAAGACATTGGAATATCCTTTTTCCAGATCAAATCTTTGTGTACAGGCAGTAGGTATGATCTAAATTCGATGTTTGAAGGTATGGTAGACTTGAACCAATAGTCTCCTGACCTAGGTAAACCTGTATACTTAGCAATGGCAACTTCATCAATGATAAAATCATCTTTTCCTATTTTAGCAGACCTCCCATCATAGGAAATGGCAAAAGACCCGACCACTTGTTGATGAAAATCGGTTAATTTTTCACAATATGAAAATACCCCATCCTGTTTGAAAAACTCTGCCACCTCCGGGTGAGCTTCTAGGTACCAAACTCCATCAACTTCGGACCTCAGAACTAGCCCTGCTTTCGGCATTAGTCAATGCTGACTGATAAATCGACCGAGCTTAATTGGCTTGAGAGCGTTTGCTGGACTCTAATGGCGCTTGATGATCACCATGGGAAACCGGATTAGGATCTCTGGAAACACATTTGATTGATGAAATCACGGACTCGAGATTATCTCAATGACTCCTTAATTCAAATTGATAATGAATGAGGATTAAATGAGGGATTTAATGGGATCATGATAGATTGTGTACTCATGACTGGAAATGGAGGGAGGCTTCGTGACAACATGCATGAATTTCTGTATCATCACTGTGTCTTCATTGTGAAAAGACAAATGCGGATGAAAGGACAACAGGAACTTCAAACTTTTGGATATATACAATTAGAACATGCATACCTTCCACCTTCATGAGCTTTCGGCGGTTACGTTTCCATCATTGCGCCAACTAACAGCTGGATCGTGCGAAAGCACGAGCTTTCCATTTTTCCCGTTGAAATGTTTTCGGTGGTTAACCGCATCTTTGCTTTGCCATCTTAACTATCGGGAACAAAGGCTTTCGGTGGTTAATGAGCGCGTTTCAGGCTCGCCTAAACCACTGAAACCTAAGATTCTGACTTTTGCTTGACCAAACCAAATCAAAAATTTATTTTGAGCTTATTTACAGAAAACAGACTCTCTAACCTACCTACAAAAATTTAGGAATAAAATTTGGACCACAACCTATCACCTCAAAAGAAAAATTTCCACCAATTTATTTGAGGAGATAACAGACAACACACTGTACNATCTCCTCAAATAAATTGGTGGAAATTTTTCTTTTGAGGTGATAGCAGACAACACACTGTACAGACAACTAGTGAGGAGCTTGTTGTATCTCAAACGCTCTAGACCAGACCTCTCATATGCAGTTAGCGCAGTTTCCAGGTTCATGCAGGAGCTACATGAGCTACATTGGAAAGCTGCAAAGCATATCCTTCGATACGCATAGGGCACCATCACCTTTGAGAATCATTATGCATCAGATTCTACATTATATCTCATCGGGTTTACTGGTTCCAACTGGGCTAGTGATAGCACTGATCGCAAGTCCACATATGGTTACTCACTCAGTATTGGTTCCAGGCCTATCTATTGGTCGAGGAAGAAGCAAGATGCCATTTCTCTATATTCAGCCGAGGCAGAGTACAGAGGGGTAGTTAACATAACCATTCAGGCTATGTGGCTAGTACATTTTTTCACTGAGTTGGGCATTCAGTTTCATCGGCCGATCGTCATCTGGTGTGATAACCAGAGCACTTTGAAGTTCTGCAGAGATCCAGTTTAGAGGCAACGGATGAAGCACATTGAGATCCACATGCACTACATTCAAGAATTAGTATATGAGGGGATCATCGACTTACAGTTCTTTTCTTCAACAGAATAGACGACATACATCTTCACCAAGACCTTCATTGAGCAGAAATTCCATTCTCTATGAAGTCGTCTTGGAGTGAAGGACACAATTGCCTAGCAGTTGTAGTTCTTATTTTTACATACATTGTTTTTCGCATGAGGTTTCCCTCTTTCCTCACTTTATTTCAGTGTATCTTTTGTATTTGGGTACCTAACATGGCCTTGTTGCCGAGACCCATTCTTTATTTTCACCATAGTGATGTTCAGGGGGGGTGTTGGAGT
>JASDQU011104709.1:70148-80352 GCA_032191745.1 Picea mariana
GGTGTGTGGCGCGATGGACTAAGTAAGAAATTCGGCAACGGCCTGCTTGCAACGGGTATGAAGCTTCTATTAATGCTGGTATGTCCATTATGGTGCAGTCCAATGGTCTGATGACAATCCTTTATTGATTTTATGTTCGTTCAGGGTGGAATTCGAACGGATATATCGGTCCCAACGGCTATATTGCTTCACCATGGTGAAGTGCCATAAGTCGTTCTTCTGATATCCCATCGAAGCTCCCATTCTACAAGTTTTCTTTCTATGATGCCCCCTCTGGGGCTTTCTATAACTTTTCAATATTAGTCCTCTTCTTACTTTTCTTTCTAGCTTTCTTTCCAGTAATCTTCAACTCAGTCTATCTTTTTTCGTTCTGATTCTTATTTTCTTTTAGCATAGTCACTATGCGTTGTTGAGGTTCTCTCCTAGGACTCAGGGGTAATATTTCTTCTTTGTCTGGGATAGGTACTTCAGTCTTATGGGGGTCTTCCAATGTTCTTGTAGCTTCGAGATAAGGGTCTCTAGTGTGAAATAGCTTCAATATGTTCTCTTGTTCTTCAATCAATTGTGCGATCCTTCTGGTCATGAATTCTTGTAACTCTTATTTCTGTTGTTCCAAAACTTCTTCTTCTTCCTTTCATCTAGCTTGATCTCTATCAATCCATGGTTTTCCCGGTAACATGGTAAATGGGGCGTTGTCCTCAATAAATTTAATAATCTCAAAATCTTCTTCATTCGAAGTTCCATTGGCATTCATAGATATATGAGTGAGCTTTCCACATAGGTTTACCAATTTTCCTTTGAATAGTCCTATTCCTCCTAATGAAGGAATCATCGCAGGCCTCCCTATATCTTCCCAAGTTCTCTCTGTCATGATGTTCATCTGTGTTTCCTTATCCAGAACACAATCAATGTCGAAGTCCCCTATTCTTACTTCGATGCATTTTTTTTTCTTTAAAGATCTCTGATAACCTAACATGTCAATGGTCATTCAAGGTTTCTTTCATATGTAGCAATACTTTTGTTGATTCTTTCTGGGGTTCTGTTATTTCTGGATCTGCTTCTTGGTTCATATTCATCCCTTCAAGCTTAGCAATCATTCTAGGGCAATCCAATACCTCATGGTCTAGAGATTTACAATAAAGACAACTAGGCCTGTCACCAAGGCATTCCTTAGCTAGATGTCTCAGTTTTTTGCAACTGTAACAGAGGGTTAATCCTCTTTTTCTTTTAAATGATCCCCAACCTCTTCTATACTTCGCACTAGGATCATAGGAGCTAACCTGCAACAAATTCTTTCTAGGATCCTGCATCTATTCGTTAGTCCAAACATTATTTCTATGCATAGGTATAACATATCTATCACTATTCTTATCGGATTTGTTTATATAAAACCTTCTTTCATCTATTAATGCCCTAGTTTTTAAGCTAGGACAGAATCTGTCAAACATACCTAGATCCATGCTTTAGAAACAAAAATTTCCACTTATCTTACTTTCACAGAGTACAAAGATTTCAGATCTAGAACTTTTAACTATTCTTACCTTTATCAGAGCACAAAGCTTACAAATATTAACTCTTTTAATCAAAAAATTCCACTTTTACCTTTCTTAGAGCACAAAGCATTCAGATATTGCTTCTTTTCTTCAATATAAACCTCTTTTCTTGTAGATATGACCTTTCTTTCTTGGCACAAAGTTGCACAGGTCAAGTAGGATGTTGCGCACTAGGGCAACAGATCTATGCACAGAGCTTCCACAGCTTCAGATCGACTCTTTGCACAAAGCTTCTTCTTCTTTAGTTCCCAGCAATCATAGTTTCAGGTCCCTGCAATGGAACCATTTGTTGGCACAGGGGCAGACCCGGGGTTCAACGCTACAACAACACACCAACAAAACCCTAACTACCGGCCCTTTCGGCAACACCTGCGAAGTAGATGAAGTCTCACTCGAGGTATAGGCAGGGGTGGTTGCAAGACTCAGATGTCTGCAACCTTAGCTGGGACATAGATCTGTGATTATATCGCTTACAAATCACTTAGAATCAATCATTCGTCAATATTCAACCCTTATTATACTTCCCAGATAGCACAAAGCATTGCAACATTCACTTAGATCTAAGGTATTTCAGCACTTAGCAACAATAAAACAGATCAGATCTGGTAGATCAGCACTAAGAATCTTCATACATGTCAGATATAACATTCACACACTTCTAAGAAGCACAAAGCATAAGTAGATCTATCGAAATATATCAAATCACTTAGCAAAATAAGGGATAAACACATCAAGTCGAAGCACAAAGCATAACACACAGATTTACGTGGTTCACCCCCACCTTGGGGCTACGTCCACCAACTCTTATTCTTTATTAGCGTCTTCAATCGGTTACAGCACAGAGCCACCAAAAACCTTATTTTCATAGGACAAATGATCTGCGCATATCGCTAGATCCTTCTTCCTTGCGCTACAGAACAAATCCTTCCACAATGACTTGCACTTAGCTCTGCAAGCCTCTTACAGTCATGCACAGAGCACTTACAAAATCTATTAGCACCTAGCTTAAATACATGCATCTCTATATATTCCTATAGATGCCTAGATGTCTATTTATACATTACAAAAGTAGGCCTAGGCATGGGTAAACCCACGAGATGACATCCCTTTCCCATTACATATTCCCAAAAACCCAAAAGGGACCCGAAAGTGGGTCGATATTCCGTGATCTCCTCTTCACCTTGCGCTCTTCCTTTAACTGGCTGTCGAAGTCCCAAAATAGGTCAACATGACCAAGATTATCCCAAAACTTGGTCGAGGGCCAACAGCATGCAAGATGCCATCTCCTTTAGAGATCAATTTTTCCGCTCAGCAAATTTGTTTTATTGTGGAGTATAGAGAACTATGTGCTACCACTGAATCCCTGCCTCATGGAAAATATTATGGATCTCATGATTTACAAACTCTCCCCCATTATCAGTTTAGAGGACTTTTATCTTCTTTTCGGACTGTGTCTCAACCAGGGATTTGAAATCTTTGAGGTGTTGAAAGACCTCAGATTTTTTCCTAAGAAAGTAGATCCATGTAAAACATGAGAAATCGTCAACAAAAATGACAAAAAACCTCGCTTTTATGATCGATGGATGCAGAAAAGGACCCATGAGGTCATTATGGATCATATCTAAAGGTGCGGAGGCTCTCTGATACTTTCCCTTGTTGAATTTCTCTTGATGGTGTTCCTGAGAACACATCCCTCACACACTCCCTTGGAGAAATAGATGTTTGGTAGGCCATCAACCAATCTTTGCTTGCTAATTTGTTGCATGTATCTAAAATTGAAATGTCCAAACCTTTCGTACCATATCCTACTACTTTAATCAGCATGAGTAAGCAGTAAAGCAGAATCAGGTTCAATGAATTCATAAAAAGTATACAATCTAGAATGATGATTTACCTCACTGGTAGAAACCCTAGAGTTGGCTTGCATGTTGTAGATGTCCACAGAATTTGGTGTAAATATGAATTTATTTATGGTGCTAGAATTCATCATCTAATACATGAAGAGAAGGTTGACAAAAAGTTTGGGAACATGCAACACATTCTCGAAGCTTCCGTTGGTGAGTTCAATCCTTCCTTTGTCGATGACTTCAACAAAAGACTTTCCCCCCATCAGAATGGGAGGACCTTTGCATGAATCCAAAGAAGAATATATTTCTTTTGAGGCAACCATGTGGTGTGATGCTCCTAAATCTATGATCCAAGCATCGGGAGTGGAGTTGATGGAAATCAAGGCATGGCTAGAATTTCCTTTCTTGGAATTCGTATCTGACTTCTTCTTCTTGGCACCCTCGGGGATGTGATCTCCAAGGTTGTTTTTATGAAGTATTTGAAACATCAAATCTATTTTTTTTTGCATGCATGTGGATTCCTAATGGAATCCTTTGTGACAATAGGTGCATTTCTCCCCTTTTCTTCCCTTTTCTCCTTTGGATCTGGAGGCATCGGTGAAAGGTTTTGTATACCCTCCCTTCTTTGGATGTGCATGAGATTTTCATTTATCTTTATCTTTAGATTTTTTATATTTGTGGCTTCCATATTGCACAGTGAGTGCATGCACCTTTGGGTCTTTGATTTTTCCCATGTTGATGAGCTTGGTTTGCTCTTGTGTCAAGGATTCGATAAAGTCCTCAAGAGAAGGTATCTTCCAGGTGGGTTTGGAGGTGAATCTGACTGAATGGAATTTGGATACGAATACAAGGAATTCAAGACCAATCTTGGAGAGAATGGTGAGAACCATTTGTTTCTCCTCCTTCGATTTATCAACCCCGCAAGCTTTGAGTTGTGACAATAAATCCTTGAATTTTGTAAAGAAATCTTGGATATTCTCGAATATTTTTGGATCCAATGTGAGAAAATCCACTTCTAGCATGTGTCCCCTCATCTCATCCTGTTTTCCAACTATCCCTTCCAATGTGGTCCAGGCTTCATTGGGAGTCTTACAAGAACATATGTGAAAAAGGAGATCGGGAGAAATAAGACTACAAATTTTTCTGAGTGCCTCATCCTTGTCATTTAAGTACTTGGATTTTTCTATGGTTGATGTCGGTTTTGTATTTGTATTCAAGGTTAACATGTACAACCCTTTGGTTCGGAGATATATGGCTATTTTCTCCTTCCATGCAAAATAGTTGTAAGGTGTAAGAATGAATTATTTTTGGAAATCCATCTTTCTGTTGTCTTCAATCTTTTCTACCGGCAAAACAACTTGGTGTAGATTTTGCTTAGCAGTCCGTCGGCTCTGATACCATGTAAATTTGTTGAACCTGCACAGAACATATATAGTTAAACAATAATACACACATTTGCAGAGAGAATTTGAGAAATAAGTAGGAGAGAAAGAATGAAAGAATTATCATTAACCATTGTGAATATGAATAATTTACACATGATATACTATATATAACTCATTGAATGCACACTGGAGGAGAACCAATGCACCATAGTGGTGGTATAGAGTGTTCTGGACACACACCAGTAGTTACGGGAGTGAATTGACACCTAGTCTAGTCTCTCAGGCAGTTACGGGAGTGAACTTCCACCTAGTTGAGTTAACTAGTCAACTAGTCTTCAGTTAACTGACTGAACAGAGAGTAGTGAGGAGTTAAATCAGGGAATCAAGGGTAATGTTCCATTATGGTGATGATACCAAGGCAAGGTAGAATTATCATGGTGATGATCCCAATGTTTCATGGTGACAAAACCAATGCAGCATCTAAACTCAACTCAACTAGTCAAACTGAAGTGTCAACTGAAAGAGAATATTCTCCAGGTGGAATATTCTCCCCTAAAATATAGGAGACTAGATAATGACTAATTATGACTAATAAACAAGGAAAAACCTTAGGAAAAATAAATCCTAGGTGTGAGTGAAGTAACTCCAATAGAGATCAATTGCTATGCTAGAATTCCCAAATGTCGATTGATTTTTATGACTGATAGGACTTCAAATATTGAAACTTGACTATCATCATTGATATCTGGCATCCCCCCTATCAGGTGCAAGGTCAGAATTTTGTTGAAGTTGGTTGAAGGGATCCAAGCTTGAGCTTTGTATTCTTTTGTTCTTCAATGATTCATGGTTGAAGGGATCCAAAATTGAGCTTTGTATTATTTATGTGGTGGTTTTGTTGGTTGACCACTAACCATATTCCATTGATACTTGAATAATGTGGTGGTTTTGGATTACCACTAACCATATTCACTCGAAAAATGTGGTGTTTTTGGAAGGCCATTAACCATTTTGATTTGAATAATGTGGCAGATTTAGTTTACCACCAACCCTCTTCACTCCCCCTGTAAATGCATATGAGAGTATCCTTTTCATCAATGTGCTCCCCCTCTTGAGGTGTGAAGAGAACCATCTATCATTCATATTTTAATTTCAGAGAACATATAGAATTGAACTCTGATCATGCCCAAAATCATCTGGAATATTTGTTTGAAATATTTTTTCATTTGTCATTTCTTCATGTAGTTGTGGCTTTACCTCTTTCTTGACTAGACAGTAAGACTTATGCACCTTACTTACTTGTTGATTCTATATCCATGAATTTATCCATCCATAATGAATTGTTTTCTTAATCTTCTTATTCTTTCCACACTTTTTAGATAGGTGATTTATCTTCCCACAATGAAGACAGTGATGGATATCAGAACATTGTGTCTCCAAGTGACCAACTCTATGACAATGTTGGGACTTATCAGAAATATTATTCACTTCTTCAAGAAATCTTGCACTCACAAATTGAAATGGTTTGGGTAATTTGTGATATGAAAGTTGTTTCCTTTGTCATATACTAAGCCATGTCTATTTTTGTTGAATATCAATTCTTCTCAAGGTCTGACAACCATCTTGGAAAGATAATTTTGCGAATCTTGACTTTCGTCCTTTGTATCTTCAAATTTATTGTTGGTGTTTCTTTTATTCTATGTTTCTTCTTCTGACTCATTTTCAACAAGACTTTTCTTCATTGGTCCATCGTATGATTCCATCTCATGATTAGTTAAAGAATCATCATCAATCTCTTATGTTTCTTTTGTATCCACCATTAGGTCATGTTTATCACAAGTAGAATCAACCATATGCATTACGCATTGTGTGTCACAAGTCACATCAACCTTTTGTATGAACTCATTTGTATAACATGTTGCATCAACCATTTGGATAAGAATATATGTATCACATGTTGCATCAATCTTCTCTATTAGATCTTGTGTGTCACAACTTGCATCAATCTTTTGAATAAGATCATTTGTTTGTATCAACCATGTGATCAATTATGTTTTGTCTTTGAATTAATTTCCACTCAAGTGCTTCAATCAATTTATCTTTCTTATCAATTTGATTATGCAATTCATGGTTGTACACTTGTAATTCCTTGATTTACTGAGAGGTGTTTTGTAAACGCTTTCCTCCTTCACCCATTTCTTAGTATTCTCTCACTCATGTGTCATGCTCGCTTGTACTTTCTCTCTTGCACTTGCTTATATTGTGCTCACTTGATTTGATGTTACACTTAGGGTGTCAGGTACTACTAATCATGCACCCTAAATTTTATCAAAATGATTTGATCTGATGACTCACTTGACCTCATTTAAATTTCAGGTAGGTTTTGATGATGACATTCACAATTGAATTTGAAAGGGTTTTCCAACTTTTCCTTTTGTACAATTCAATGCTCAAATTCAATGATTTATCCTTTAACTCATGAATAAAAAAAGTTTACTCTTGATAGATTTACAATTTGTCACTTAGTGTCAAATATTTGAAAATGACACAACAATTTACCAGTTTAAAAAGATGGTAAGTTTGAGAAGGCTTCAATACTTATAATTCTTGCAATCACCATTGCACTTTATGAGTGCATGAGAATTTTGTGCTTTATTTTCTTTCCAAATTAAATATGAGTGTAAAACTAAACACAAAACACCATCAAACATCCAAAAAACATACACAAGCACACATTTTTCCTTAGGCCCCACTATTCAATTTCAGGTAGATCTAGGACACATGAGCCCAAACAAAAATATGATTTTATTAATTAATGTGATACACAAATCCTTCTTCTTGTGTGGATTCTTTGAAGTCTTTTTCAAGAGATCTATTTGATTGTTAATCAAGACAAAACATGGATACCTCATATAAATTTGGGCTTTCACTTTATTCCAAAAACAATTTCCAAGTTCCTTCAACAAAGTTAGGATTTCAACACCCCAATCAACTCTTATTTCACCAAAAGCTCGCACAGTCCAAATTATAACTTTTGCAGATTCATAATGCCTTCTCTAACCTCTCCAAATATGAAAAATATTTACTTTTCAACCAAAATTTTCCATATTTCATGTAAGATACTTGAAAAAGTATTCAAACATTAATTTGTTCATCCTTTCATCCATTTTATTCTATTGCACATTATGGATTTACCTTATATGATCTTGTTGCTTACAACTCTGAGCACAATGAAATAAATGGATAAGGTGGAAGGGATGTATGCAATGATAATTACAACTAGAATTATGGTTTTGAAGGTGATACAGGGGATCCTTCCATCAACACTCTCCTTTCACATCAGATGAAAATTTTCCATTTTGGCATTAATGATTTCACAGGAAACACCCATGATTTTGATGGGAGATGAATATGCTCACACTCAATATGGAAATAATAATAGTTATGGTCATGATACATCCAATGGAATCAAGTAAATGCAGAGTATGTGTGTTTTTCATTGATGCCGAACATCAACACGATCAGTAGTGTAGCGATAATGGCAAGATCAACAGTGTAAGCTTAAAAGGAGGAAAACAGTCAAAGCACGACAAAGGTTTCATTTCGGAGTTTCGCAAATCGGGAAATCCAAAGGAAAGAGGTTCGAACTCGCGATATGCGAGATCAAGAAAATATCTGTACCCTCGAATCATCGAGATCGTGGACCATTGATTAGGCTCGCGATAACAATCCTGACCATTGGAGTCATAGGACACATGACAAGCGATTGGAATTTCGCTGACTTGCACATTGGAGGATTCAATGGAGCATGGTGTGAGAACTCGCGATATGCGAGATCACGAAAAGATCTGGACCATCGAATCATCGAGATCGTGGACCATTGATCAGGCTCAATGAAGTTCATACGTTCACGAAATATGAAGCACCTTTTGGCACAGCCTGTGGTCACCACCGGTGGTCACGTGAGGGGAAGAAGCTAGCGGTGCTAACCTCCATCTCATAGTCGCGGCGATCACGACTTGGAGTATCGAGATCCTTCATCACAGGAATTGTGATATGTGAGATCTTGATGAGATCTAGACCGTCAGATCATTAGAGATCTCAACCGTTGATCAAGCTCGATGAAGTTCATAAGTTCACGAAATACAAAGCGCCTTTTGGCGCAGCCTGTGGTCACCATCGGTGGTCACGTAAGGGGAAGAAACTAGCAGTGCTAAGCTCCATCTCGGAGTCTAGGCAATCGTGACTTGGAGTGTCGAGACTCTTAATCACAGGAATGCCAAAATGCGAAATCAAAAAATTCAAATTATGTTTAGCGCTCGGTCACAACTAATGGGCATATGAGATAAACATGAAATCCTGTGGATTTAATCCAACGGTGCTGGTTAATTGGAAACTTGATCGAAGGGTTACTATTTCACCTCACAGATAATCGATCAGTTACGATTCAGTTAACAGAACTGAATCATGATTTTTGGACGGTTGGCGATTCAGTTGTTGATGTGTTTTCTTGGATATTCAAGGTGTAACTGAATAAGTGGCATAGGATAATATGGAAACGCGAGGATTGTGGAATGTGGGAAGTTCTAACCGAAACAATGAGATGAACTATAAGAAGGGTAAAATGAAATAATGTAGTGGATGAGATCAAACTCAGAGATGAGTAACAATCGTTGAATAGACAGAAGCAAGAGCAAAATAGCAAAATAGCATGTAGCAGAGCAGAACTACAGAACAATTTCTGAACCAGAGAAGAATTGCAGAACAAGGAAGAAGGGGTAAGAATTGAATCACTTGTATTGTTTGTTTGTTAATGAATTATGGATAATCAGGTAGGTAGGGTGGTGCGAGGGAGGACTGCGGTCCTCTGATATTCGAGTTGGTGCTTGAATATTGGGAGTTGTAGCTTCCATCTAGTTGTGGCTAGAAAACAAGGTGGCAAGGTGGTGCTTGGGAAAACACATAGTTTTCTATATGTAAGTTGGTGCTTGTATAAGTGGAAGTAGATGCTTCCATCCAGTAGGTGTTGGAACACTCAGGGAGTTGGTGCTTCCTTCTAGTCGGTGCTAGAGAAACCAGAGAGTTAGTGCTCTCAACAAGTTGGATCTTGTAAAACAGAGGTAGTGGTCTCACTTTGAGTTGGTGCTCAAACATAGATGATGTACAGAGCTTAAAAGATTGCCTATCATTTCGAAGAAGAAGAGGTTTTCTCCCTTTATGGGTTTCCTCGTGAAAAATCTGTCTCTGTGTATATCTTATGTGTGATTGATGCTCATTGTTTATGTTATTCATATGATGTATAATATTGATGGTCATTGGATGAAAGATTAAAAATGGTTTAATAGACTTAAAATTGTTTAAGCACGGTAACAACTAATTCACCCCCCCCCCCTCTCAGTTGTCTTAGTAATTTCAACAATTG
>JASDQU011104710.1:16858-30048 GCA_032191745.1 Picea mariana
GATATAATGAGAAGCTAAAGCTGTAACAAAACACCAAATTCTGCCTCAGTCTGTATTAAAACTCCATATCCTTGTTCTCCCACGAATGAGGATGAACCTTATTACAAAAATAATAAGTATATATAAGTTTCTCCATAGGGTAAAACCTCCCTATAATATCAAACTGTTTTACATAATCTGGGAGATATCCCAAAATCGACTAAACTAGGAAACTAAAATGCAAGTGAAATATTTGAAATATCCCCTAACTGCTCATCATATCCACTGCAAGTTTGAATTTATCTGCAATAGGTCAAAAATAACAAATTAGAAAGGTATTTCACTAACAAAACAATAAAAATTTGATTCTATAGACTTAGCTACAGAATCATCTGATTCTGTAGCTAGTCTAAAATAGCATACAGGATCAAATAGAAATCAAATCAAATCTTTTAAAATAATCAAATCCAATTTTATTTTTAATAATCATTCAAAACGAATCACTAATGCTTCCAATGATTTTATCATTAAATATAAAACATAATCAAAATGATTTAATGGAAACAGGGGTGAGAATACTCTGTTTTATTTTGCCATAAAATCGGGTCAAGATAGTAACAAGACTATCCCATATCCAATTAAAATCGACAGCAGATCATATCATAGATGATACAGTTTAATCCAATCACAACCATCATTGACTCGTTATAGCCATAACAACAAATTCATATCTTTCAATCAAATGTAAAGATAGGTAGATTGTTTCGATGGTGTTCAAATGAAATCATACTCAACAACATCGACCCAAAGAATTCCTTGCACAGTCAACAGACAGGAGCGTGATAGGATCAACAGAATTCATAATATAAACTGGGTAAATAATCAAAACAAATCATGACTGATAGAAACAAATCGTGAGACTTGGATATAGTCACTTTCGTTCCTCAAATCGAATTTAAACAGTATATTCATTGCAATATGAATCGAACTGATAACACGGTGGCATAAACCAAAGCGAGTCAACAGACTAGGTATAACTGTTATGATTTGTATCCATTCACGATTTGGGTGTATAAAACAGAATCACATAAAACATAATCCAAACTGTATTCGAGCTTGGTCGAAAGTCACTGTAACAGTTAACCATATCACAATTGTCGCCAAACATAGCATATGCATTATAATGAAATCCAAACGAAACGTGATTGTGCCCAGAATCGAATATGAGAAATAGTTTGTGTTTATGACAGCAGAGCATCCAATTTAAGCCAAATCAAACCAATCTAATCCATACCACCATCAATCAAATCGAAGGAAATCCAATCAAGGCTAAACTGGGAAAATGAAATTTGATTTATCAAAACAAAACTATGTACATAATGCATATAATGTGACAGAGAAAATCCACGCTATAGACAGAGCTATCCACAGAATTCGAATTTGTTATATAAACAAATGATAGAACATACCTGTGAGGTTTCTTATGCCAACTTTGAATTCATGACTGTTGTTGCCGATTCAACATTTTTAAACAAAATAGAGCCTATCGTCCTCTGTTTTTTATCAGTGGCTTGCAACTCAGTCTTTTGACTGGTAAGTCGTGCAACCTGGTCCTCCAAATAGTGAATTCTGGACTGTAGCATAGGCACATCAAGGTAATATCTTTCCAACCATGAGCCGCATTGATCACAGGGTGGCATTGCAGGTTCAGGAGAGGGTTTGGATGAATGACCGGGGGCTTTACATGACAGATTAATGCCAGGGTAATCAGGGTCGTTTTGCAAGCAAGGTGGTAGGTTCGACACGAAGTCATATGAGGGTTTGGCACATAGACCTTCCGAATAGGGATATTCACTTGCCAAAAAACATTCGACCTCTGAATCAGAGTCCTCGCTCAACATGATAGGGGTAGGACTGACAGGGGGTTTTGGCTTATTCCTTGCCATACAAGAGATTAAACGGGCATTCTTTTTGCCTGTGGCGTTTACAGTCTCGGCATCCTTAGTCACAGAGTGGGGTAGGTCGATAGGGGAGTCGGGTAAGGGTTTAGGTAATAGAATGTTGTAGGGTACCGGGGGTATAGCTTTGTCTTCGGTCACCACAGGTTTGTCAACCTGTGGTGGATTCAAATCCACAAAACTATTGTGAGCAAGGAAATTGTTCCAACAGTCTCTGTGTAACCCCATATGACAAACAAAAATAATTTTAACCAGCCCATAGTGAAAGAGGCTGCTATCAGCCTGGTTCCTTTTATATTTCTTAGACATTTTAAACAGGCTTCTTTGCAGATAGTATGGCATATTAAGCTCATAACCCATGCAAACCATAAGAAAACGAAGGTGGTGTAAGAAAACAAACCCATACCGACCTTCACAGGTGATGAACTGTTTGATAATCATCAACAATTCATGCCAACGCTGTTTCAGCATGGTCACGGCCAAACCCTTATCACAGGAGCTAACCTTATGCGACTGGAAGAGAAGAGTCCAAGGGACTTCTTCCACCTTGCAATTTTTGGACCATCGTTGTCCAATGGCAGGAAAACCCGTAGCTAAACTGAGAAATTTCTCGTCAATTTCTAATTGAACATCCCCGACCTTGGCTCGACAGCCATCAAAGGTCAATGCGAATTTACTAGCAACGCAGAGGTTAAAACCATCAAATTTTTGTATGAACGGGAGCCATCCAACTTCCTCAAGGTCACTGCGGGCACTGTCGAACATCAACAGAGCCTGGCTACCATTCGGTTCAGCCCTCACGACTGGAGCCATGGTGCGAGCACATGGTAAGGGTTTAGTTCACAAACACCAGCACACAGGGGCAGATTCATTCAGTCTAACCACTATGAACGATCAAAGGGGAAGCATTAATGCGCGCATGCGAGGGTGATGGGATTATTCACCACCATGCATAATAGTAATGAAAATAGTACAACCGCCAATTAATCCTCGTTCAATCAATCATAACACAAAACCATATCATTCGTATAACCAAAGAATTAAACGGTGAGTAATATGCCAACGCACCATTAACCATAGATTTTCAAACCATAGTCATTCAACATTGAATCAAACCCAAATGATAAATGTGTGCCATCGTATAAGTGTGTAATCAAAGTTTTTAAAACATGGTGACAATCGATTTCATAAAATTGACAAGCCAAGAGCTGTATAAATTTTAACATAAGGATCACATTATATATATAAAAACAAAAATAAACCATGACTCCTATGTAAATCAATGACTAGGGAATTTTCAAAAAACATAAGTTTTCATGCTCAATGCCTTACCAATTAAATAAAAATCAAGTTATGCAACCAATAAAAATGTCCAAACAAGCATAGTTCGAAAATCCTTTCAGCCACATAATGATAAGTGCCATTCAGAAATAAAAGATCATGATAGTTCAAATAACGATAGAGGAGTTTTCACGCTTACAGTCGTGAAAACCAAATGAAGACCAATTTACAAATGTCGCAAGAAATGAAATTATCGTCTATTTGGAAGATGCGACGACAATTTGAAGTTCAGAAGACATAGGTGTAGAAAGCTTATTGGGCAATAGAAAAAATTGTATTGGCTGCCAACACTGCCCTAGACCACTCCCCATGTTAACCACAATGGGAAGTCATTGTTTATGATACATCATCAATCTAGACCATTTCCCATGTTAACCACAATGGGAAATCGTTGTCCGTCAGAAATCTCAATCCACTTTCCGAACTGGAAAGGAAACTGCTCATCCTGGACCATTTTTCGAACTGAAAAATGATTTTCCATAAATCAATACATATCAGTGCTCCCTCCCAACCTGAGAGTCATCTCTTCCTTTTTCAATAGGAAGTCATCTCCACGAGCTCCAGATTGAGTACGCAAACTCTTTCATCTTGGATAGAAGCTTTATCAAGATGTTTGTTTATCTTCTCATCTATGGAGATATGTATTGGAGAACCACTTTCTCCTTTATGGAATTCATCACGGATAATGTAATGCTTGATTTCAAATGTACTTCGGTCTGGAACACTGGTTTTCTCTGAAGGCTTCATGTAGCTCTAATCAATAGAGTATATCATTGTTGGAAAACTGGAACATGTCCATTTGGCACTTCTTCTATCATCATGAGATCTGATCTACTGAGTAATCATCTTGATACAATATCTCTGTTATACAGAATCTTCACCACGCTTCTACTATGCATTGGAGGTTCTCCACCAATTTATCTACTTCCATCTGTATACAAGGGTCTCTTTATGGTATGCCTCAAAGTCTTGAGGTTGCTCCTCATATGTTCTTTGTTCAATTGCTCTGGAGAATAGTCTTTTCATTCATCTTGATGTAGCACTCCAACCCATGGATGATATAATGACTCATGTAGAGGTATGTTTGGTTTATCGGAACGAGCAATCATAGTCTTCTCCCTCCATTTGGGAGAACCTCTAGTTCTAGATCTTGCAATGCTTTCATTCATGAGTCTTCCATACACTGTTCTTCATCACAAATTTCAGTTTTTCTTGATTGCTTTCATATTAGACTGGTAATCTTGTGATTCTCGATACAATGACTGGTTGTTCAAGCTTCTCTTCTTTCTTGGAATCTTCATGTTTTTCTTTAGATTTTGGGTCCATGGAGTTTCTTATAGATTCCATTCCCTAAAGATTCCACTTCTTTCTTTCATCATAGGATCACAGATCTGGATGGACAACCAAGGATACTTTAAGGCTTCTCTTTGAAGAAAACTTCTTCTGAGGTTGAACTAAGCATGTATTGTCTTTCATGGTTACTACCATGGATATATACTTCATCATCTTCAATGGATCATAGGATTAGCTCCCTCCTAATCCTTGCTTCATGTATGAGGGAATATAATTGGCTCCTTCCATCTAACAGAGTCCACGCTTCTGTCTACATTCTTATTGTCTTCTGCAGTGTATAATTAGCTCTCTCTGTCTAACAAAGTCCATGCTTCCATCTTATTGTCTTCTAAAAAACGTCAGAAGTCTTTCTCCAATTTCCTCTTGATTGTTGACTTTTTTCTATCTTTGCTTCTTCTAAGTCTCTTCATGATTTATTCGGCTTATCTTGCAATAGTTTCCACATGATTTGCTTGATGTATTTCATTATTTCATGTATTATCCAATGATATCAATCCTTATCTTGTTGTTATTCCATTGGTATAGTTCTTCTTGAAACACATTATCTTCCAAGAGACAGATATACAAGATATGTACAGAGACGATGCAAACAATATATGTATAAGGAATAAGAAGAGTATTGTTACCTTCAGAAGAAGAAGTCTCTTTCATCCTTCTTAGTCTTCTTTGTAGGTTCATTTTCTTCGGCAACTGATGCTTCGTGTTTCTCCTTCCTCAGGACAATGATTCTTGTAGTGGCCATACTTTCGACAGTTGAAGCATTGTACTTCTGAAATGTCTTTCTCTTGGTTTGGCTTCCTCCTTGAACCAAACTTCCTTTTGTTCCTAAAATTCTTGAATTTTGTTGTGAAGGCTTGATCATCATACTTCTTTTGGGGTTTCTCTTTTGAACTGATCCTTGATTCTTCTTGAGCACAACAAGTCCAAAGTTCTTCAAATGTTGGATACTCCTTCCTTGTGTTCATGCTTGCATCAAATGCATCCCACGTCTTGGGAAGGCCATTGAGTACTATGTTTACCAATTCCTTCTCTGAGATGATCTCTTCAATAGCTTGTAGTTAATCTCTTAACTGAGAGATTCTCACAAGGTATGATGTTATGTTTTCATCATCATTCATCTTCATGTAACAGAGCTCATTCTTCAGACTCATTATTTGTCCAATGTTTCTGACTGAGAAGAGGTTTGTTAGAGCATCGTACATCTTCTTTGATGAGTCAATATGGGAGATGTAGGGTATCAAGTGGTGTTTTATAGATTCCACTATGATACTCATGGCATTGATGTCACCGTCTTTGAACTTTTCCATAACTGCAACGTTCTGCGGTTCCTTCTCTTTTCCTTCTTCAAACTCTGGTTCCACGATATTTCCTTTCACAATATCCAACACTTTATTCTTAGGAAGGATGAGGTCAATCCTTGTCTTCCACGGTCTGAAGTTAGAGGCTCCATATAACTTGTTCCCTGACTTCATAGGATAAGTCATGTCTTCTTTGACTTGGTCAAACCCTAGTTTTGACCAAAAACTCAAACTTGACGTCTTGGCTTGCTAAGAGTACCAGGAGATGCGCTAGGCTAAGGAACAATGATCTATCCAGAGGTTAGGTCAATCCCTTCATCTAAGGTGCCTCAACAAGAGGATTAGGGTTTCTGCAACTACACTAGCTAGTAACCCTAGCAGCAGTGCTATGGTGACTGCTCCTGCTAGAAACCCTAGCGACAACTCTTCAACAAGCTTAATATCCTCACAGCTATGTTTCCTTCCAGCGATTAGACTGAATGAAGGAGGTGTGGGCCCATAACCTGTTAGAATATAATGGATGTTCTCGTTTTACCATTGACAATACCCTTGTCACCCAACCATAGGCCGAAGCCACCCTTCGAGCACCTTAACCTTGACAGAGAATCACTCCAGAAGAAAACCCTAGGCTAGATAGACAAACAAAGGGTAGCGCACATTTTCCCAAGGATAGCGCATCAACAAGAGCTAATCAGATAGTTCAAACCCTAGCCAAGAGATAGTCCAAGTGTAACTTCTAACTGTAGCAGCTGCAACGACAACTCTCCTCCAAACCTGCGCAGAAACTGGGTAACTGCAGTGCGCACAAGTGTTGCTCTGCAATTCTAAGATTGCCTACCAGAATGAGAACTAGCCTCTTGTATTTATATTAATTCTGGCTAACTGCCTGGGCCGACTTCTCATTTTGGGTATCTATCTCTTTAGTATATATTATTATTTCTGGGAAACTTCTTCTCTTGGAGGCTAATAACCTAATATAAATTATCTTCTTGAACCGACAAGTCTTCTAGGGTTATTAGCCAACTCATTAGGGTTTCTTCTTGCTTCTCATAGTATTCTATCCTCGTCAAGTTTACATGTGGAGGTAAATACCTCTCACAGCTACCATAATATCAACAGACTTTGTTGAAACAAATTACATATCTGAGTTCCTCTCAGATTTCACTCAATTTCAAAAAACAAATCAACCGAAACAGAGTCTGGGAAGTGAAGTTATGAACATTTTAAATTCATAATTTTTTAGAGTTTTTCCGGAAAACGCCGTGATTTTCTGCAATATTTTATTGAGTTTTTTCGTGATGGTGCCAGGACTGTAGAGTTCATAAAATTTCATAGGGTGATCAGATGTTTATTTATTATCAAACCCTCAAAGAAATTCTACAGATTATTGAAGCATTCAAAGCCCAATTGTTTGACACATTGAATGACAAATTTGATGACTTTGTAAATGGCCTCATAGACGGCCTCAATGATATTTTTCGTAGTATTCAAGATTCATTAGATAACATTCAGGAGATATTTCTTATGGCGGACCTCATGGATGAATATAATCAAGAAATATATGTTTGGTATGATTTTGAGGCTAATCGTGATGATTAGTATATGGATAGTTTCCATTTATGGGATGTCAACCACTTCCTTATTTTATTTGATGACTCTACTCCATCTTCTGTAGAGAACACCAATGTCCCACATCAGGAGATAGTTATGGTTACCAGCGTCCAGCCTGCATATTCTACAATGGTATTTTTCCTTCCAAATTTAGTGTTGAGCCTTTCCCACTATGTGGTTGAATATTCTTATTTGGATCCACATGATAGGTGTCAGCATTGGGAGCATCATTTTCAGTTGGTTACTGGGTGTCGATATCTTCCGTGTGGAGTTCACATGAGAACTTGGGCATGGAACCCTGGTTTACAATGGCGGTTGGACTACTTCAGCATGGTGGCTTACATTTCTCAATGGGACCCTGGTTCTCTAGTCTACTTCAACACTATGGTCGACACTTATCCATGGGACCCTAGTATATGGTTGTACATCAAGCGTTGAGGAGAACACTTTCATAAGGGATATAGAATGTAAGGTAGCTAGAGAGGTAGTGTGGGGGCCCAGAGGACCCATAGTGATAATAGTGGAGGCCATTCAATGTAATTTGGACTAGGTCCACTATATTATTAAATAAGTCTCACTATGGTAGTTAGATATAAATGAGTAATTAGATATAATAAATGTAAGAGGACTTCTTAGAAAGGTTCTACTTCTAGAAGATTCCTCCTCTAGAATGTTCTTAGGTGATGGTAGCACTATATAAAGGGGTTCAAGCAATGTAATGGGACATAAAGAGAATTATTGTATTTGGAGCAGTAGCTCATCAGGAGGAAGCCCCCTCGAAGAGGCAAGTGAATAGGAGAGGATCCCTTCCATAATAGGATCAATTGTATGGTGTTGCCCTACCTCAAGGGTTTTGTTTATATTCTTGTGTTCCTGTTATGGTGAATGGTTTGGTTTATTCTTGGTCTTATTGAAGTATATTTGCAGATCTAGTATAGGTACTTAACACTTTCTCTACAAAATTACTCCAATGAGGACCTTTTACTGATGCTTAATCACATATGAACATGAAAAAATAATCATTAAGCATTGCATATAAACATGAACAAATTTTCATCATGATGTGAATATGTGCAATTAAAATATCTACTTAATCAAGCAAGAATCCAAACAAAACTCACACATATATTTTGACACCCATGTGTTAACGGAGTTCACCAAAATCTTTTGGCTACATCTCTGGATCCGCTTGGAATACAAATCACTTTATTGCCCTTCCTTTAACAGGGTTGAAACCTTATCACAAAATGTGGCACATGCTCCTTACAAGGCAAAAATCCCATAATAGCCTTCTCTTGGACAAAGAGAACTTAAGGCTCTCACATAAGTGACATTTCTTCATACACGAGGACTACATTTCTCACCATGCAGTTGTCTCTCCAAGGGGTCTAAAGGGCCTCCCATCACAATTCTTATATAAGGAAATTATATATTTTCCGTCTCTCCATAATTCAAGGAGACAAAATCCACAAATTTAGGATCTAATAACAACTCAAGGACAAAAATGAGAAATCATCGAAACCAACCTTAACTTTCCCTTGAGACTAAGAAACCACTTGTGATAAAATGAGGAAGAATCCCAAACCAATTCATGAGACTCCCAAGTTCCTCTTAAAATTAGGAAACTAATTTGTGAGGTAGGATTCTCACATAAAACTAATTTCCCATTAAAAATAGGAAACTAATTTGTGAGTTGGATTTTCTCACTTAATTTTAATTTTCTTTTTACAAAATAAATGAAAATACACAAGCACATTATGCTAAAAAATATTGATCATTTTTACAATATGAAGCATTAAAACATTCTTTTTTAAATGTTGTCACCTATCCTCAATAATCATTTTAATGATCTTCTCCATGGTGTGAAAAGTAATGAATCCTTGTGTGGAGATCCTCCTAGATCAGGAACATTTTCAAAAGAATTCATGACTCTAACATATGATAGGTGAAGTATGGAGATACAAGATGAAGATTGGACAAAAACGCTTAAGATGCAGACGGAGACTCCAAATTGGTGAATGGTTGTAGAGGATCCACAAGAAAGGGATGCGGAAAAGGCTTCCAGTTGCAAAGGACATGCTTCCATGCTTCCATTTCTTGGTTGGTAATTTTGCTTTAATAGATAGATGGATCATGCATGCAAATTACAGCTGGATGGAGTAGCCATAGCGCATGTCAAGGGATCCTGCATCCAAACTATAGTTGGACAGTGCAACTATAGCGAGTGGACATCGCAACAAAAAACATAATAATATTTATAATGAACGAAACTTAGGATAAATTTAGCTAGCATAAAATGCTAAGACAAACATTCAAACTAATGCTAGCATTAATCCACCTTCGAGCAATGCATAAGAAAATATATGTGTGTTGATCTTGGATTAAAACATGAATTAAAACATTGCGAACCGTTGAAATAATGTAACTGCGAAGAGCATTCTTATTATTCTTATTATTATTGGATTAAATCCCCATTGTGGATTAATCATGTCATTATTATTATTATTGTAATTGGATTAATCCCCATTGTGGATTAATCATGTCAGTAATTGTATAAGGACCAAAATCCCCTTTTTCAGATTGGTCATCAGACAATTACAAAGGGAAGAATGAGAAGTCGACCCCAGCAGTTATCATGGAAGACCCAGAATTAATGAAAAGGGGTTTTACCCACCTAGAGTGAGAGGTCGGCCCTGCCAGTGGTGACCTTTCACACGTGCTGGACTTGTATAAATAAGAGGCTAGCACCTCACTTCAAACACACAACTCACTTGCTCATTCTCTTATGAGGAAAGTTGCAATTACTAGTTGGAGAGAGGGAGAAGAGTGGCGCATCTTTTGGAGAGGACTATCTGTATTAGTTTGAGTTATCTCTTGAACATTGTATAAGTTATTTATGATAAGGAAGTTTTTGCTGGGTTTTCTTCCCCTAGAGGGTTTCCCGAGATAAATGTTGTGTCTCTTGTGAATGTGTATTTCTCAGTGATCTTGTTCTTATTATGCTCTTATCTATTGAAATGCAAAGAACTATAATAATGGCATAAACATTAACATGGTTTCAGAGCCAACCTGAAGGAAGCACAATTTGCAAGAGGAAAAATGTCACTGTTACCGTACCCAAAAATTAGGGTTTTGTAAAAGTGAATATTTTCATCTCCCTAACCACCTAGAAAGCTGCGCCCTCCCCCAAGGATCATTTTGGCACTTAGAGCGCACCTTTTCAGTGGGTGGATCTCCCGAAAAGTTAAACCCTAGTTTCACAAAGTACCAAAAAACCAGAAAACCAGAGTACCAGAAGTACCAGAAAACTAGAAGCACCAGTCCAAAAATCCACAGATCAAGTTTGAGGGGGTAAAAGTTGAAGTTTCAAAATTCTGACTACACCAGCATACTCGCCTCAGCCCAGCGCATATATTCCTTGGATTAGAATTTCAAGACTTGAAGTTTGAAAAATTAGGGTTTCCTCATAAAAACCTAAGTTACAGTTGCAGTTTCAAAACCAGTTGTAGTTGTCGTTGCAGCATCAGTTGCAGTTGCAGACGTAAGACCAGTTGCAATCACCATTAAAGTTTTCTTAAGAGTTGGTAATGATTACCACTTCTACTAGATGGAGCCACTACCTGCAAATGTCATCAAAGGTATGTACTCATATGTTTAATGGTTAAACCCTAAAGAGTATTTGCAGGAGAAGGGATCTCTTGCCATAGATCCAGAAGGATCTCAAGATCCAACACATTCAGAGGAACGATGCAACCCAAGTGTGATTATTCTAATATACATCTATTTGTCATAACATTATATTAATCAGTGTTACATGTTGAAGCTATGATCAAATTATTAGAAGGATTAAAAGTTGATCATAGAGCTTACCCTCTAACCTAACATTTTGTCAATATAGTGTATTGTCTCAATACAGAAGATAGGTTGAAGAAAGCACTCGTCACTTGAGTGAAGGAGACCTAGAAGAAAAGCAAGCACTCATACTTGAGGACAAGGCTCCATGTTTGATTAAATCAAGTTGATAAGATTCAAAGGTACACATGGCAAGTTGATGACTATAGTTGAAATAGCAGTGTTTGTGAGCATATAGAGGTATATGCTTTGTCTGATACAACTAACATCTCCTCTAGGAGAAACCTTGTGTGTTAGTTCCAGGTTGCCATGGAAGAATGCTTGGTCACAACACTATGAGAGTGTTGACCTCATTTCTTATTGTATTCCTTACCTTTAATCTTTGCTTCAGATAAATTATAAATGATAGCTCTAAAGCAGCTACTAGGATGATTGTTCATGCTATTGCTTTATATTATCAGAGGGATATTACTCTTGCTTGTTGTTTTGTTGACCTTGCTCCAGGTCACATGTAATAACCTTGAGGAAGCTATGGTGAAGGTTGCAGAAGGAAATGTTATAAAGAAGAGACCATAGATGAAGCAATCATCATTGGAAGAGAAGAAGGTGGCTCACATAAGCTAAAGGATCATTCAGAAGCTTCCATGACCAACGCCATTGAAGAATCTCGGCATAGAAGATTAGCTCACTTCAACTACAAGGCGCTACCATACATATGCAAAGCTGTCACAGGTTTACCAGAACTCAAGGTTGATCAGGAAAGGACTATGCAATGGATGTGCACAAGGGAAGAACATCAAGAACCCATTTCTGAAAAGGGACAGCAAGGCAGAAGAAGTCCTAGAACTCATGTATGCGGCCCAATGCCATCATCCTCCATTAATGGTAAATTCAAGGAATTCAAAGCCTTGATAGAGAATCTTTCCGAAAGAAAGATTAAGATACTTAGGTCAGATAATGGAGGAAAATATACCTCAAAGGAGTTCGTAAACTTCTGCAGAGATGTCGGGATAAAGAGGGAACTCACTACTCCCTATAATCCTCAACAAAACGGTGTAGCTGAAAGGAAGAACAGAACAATTATGGAAGCTGTGAAGACCATGATTCACTATCAAGATCTGCCTATGTGCTTATGGGCCGAAGCAGTCATGGCAGTTGTTTATGTGCAAAACAGATTATCCCATAGTGCACTTGGGTTCAAGACCCCAGAAGAAATGTTCACCGGAAAGAAGCCAGAGGTAAGCCATCTCAAAATATTTGGTTGTCCAGTGTTTATTCATATACCAAAAGAGAAAAGAAACAAGCTGGAACCCTCCAGAAAGAAGGGAATATTTGTGGGATACTGTGAGGTATCCAAGGCCTTCAGAATCTACATACCTAGTCCCCATCATATTGAGATCAGCAGGGACGTGACCTTTGATGAAGAAGCAGCACTAAAGAAATCAAGAAGATTCCATCTTGAAGAAGTATATGAAGAGGAACCTGTAAATCCCAGGACCACAGAATCTGTGAGGGAAGTTCCTAGAGTTGCAGAACCTGATGAGGAGACTCCTAAAGATCACAATGTATCAAAAGTTCAAGAACCTCCTCAAATGACCTTCTCCCATAAAAGAAATCCTGCTTGGGCAAGAGAGCTTATTCAAGATGGAGAGAAGTATGGTGTTCCAGAAGGAACCATGAGACAGGTGAAAATACCAAAGCCATTCTCCAGTTACACGGCTTTGATGTGAAATCTACTTGATGAAGAACCTACATGCTTTGAAGAGGCCATCCAGAAGAAGGAATGGGCAGGTGCTAT
>JASDQU011104711.1:2451-23133 GCA_032191745.1 Picea mariana
TTGTGACTGAAGCACTAATTGCATTCGGGATTACCTGAGTGGAAAACAACCATACCGATAATCCAATAGTGAGACCTGGAAGGCTCAAAGTAGCGATGTGAGGAGGACCAATGTTTCCATAAGAAGTAAAAACAAAAGGTTCCCCTGGAGAAGGGGTTCCTTCATTGGTCATTCCAGGAACTGACGCCATTAAGTAAATCCAACCTAGAGTCTACTAGGGAAAACAAATAGCACACGCTAAAAATCTAGGAAGCAAGCAAACAAATAAAACCTTCTTACAATGAGCACACTAGTTGGTGATGAAATCCAATGTCGCAGGAACAATGTAAGAAGGGGCTAAGATAGAGTGGGTGGAAAAGTTACATTGACGACTTGCTTAACAGACTTACACCCTGGTGCAAGCTCCCACACATAATCGTGGGTATACCCTCCAAGGAGACCAAGTGAGTTTGGCCAACGTCGATTCCAGGTACCGTGAATACTTTCCCCTCCACAGTCACCTCGTGTAAAGAACCTAGAGAGAAAGGCCACTAAGGCTACCAATCAGAACAGTGATGGCTAGGGAAACAGTCGATAGTCCGATCCACACGCAAGGGCAAGGTATCTAGCCCGAAATCAACTTGAAAGGCTTCCACTCACCATTGTGGGTATACCTCTCAAGCGACCCCCAAAATACGCGCAACCTCTACACCAAGACCAACAAAGTAGGGTGAGTACTCTGCCAGTCTCAATGCGACTTCGTGATTGACCCTTGTGTTAGAAGGGCTTCCCATAACAAAATGTAATAAGTGGATTTAACCGCTCCCTAACTCAAGATTCTATGTTTGTTTGCAACTTTGGAAAGTTATCTTTCACACCTATTCCAAATCCCTACAACTAATCTAATGTAGGTTTGCTACCAGAAAATATAAAAATGTCTAATCAATTTTTATAAGCGTTGTATTTTACAACTGTTGTTACTCAAAAGGAAGATGGCGTGGACAATATGGTGTTTTTACCGACTCGAAAATTATGCAAACATATGAAGATGCAATATTTTCGTTTCGATGAAAGCTATGCTACGAGAAGGAGAAAACATTTATCATTCCCATATGCACGATGTCCCAAAATATATTAAACTCATCAATGTCAAGATTCTCAAAAAATGAGAAAAAGGTACTAAACACCAATGCACGATTCATGGCCCCCCATGCAAGGTAATAAAATTTTTCATAATTTAAGATCAAAAAATGCCAAGAATCATGCAATTTCGCTACTTCAAATGCAAGGATGCCCCCAATCTAATATAAAGAAAGAAATTAAATCTTTTTTGTTTCAAAAATTTCACTAAAAGCAATAATGAACTTTCTTAAAACAAAGAAACCCAAACTAAAATTTTTCTTTTAAAGTGAACTATTCATAAGAAATCTGATCTTTCCCTAAACAATTCTAAAGAAAACACACGCTTTGTAATTGAAAGACACTCAAAGAAAGAGACTAATCCTTCAAAACCAAACAAAGCAAGGATGGATAAAAGCAACTCAAATAATGTCAAGAAGACTATAAACAGATCAATATGAACTCCAAAAGTTCAATCCAGTTGTTCAAATCAAAACTAGGCATCAAAAAATGACAAGACCCAATCCAAAAATTTTCACAAACAAGTTTGTAGGCTGGCAGTGTATTACAGTGCGAGAATCAAAGATTCTCACAGGCTGAACAAAGGTTGACTGTGAGGGGTTCGCACTAGACTTAACACTAGGGTGTGAACTCAATTGTTTCTCGCAGGCCACGAAAGGGTATAGTGCGAGAATGCCTATAAACAAGAAAAAAATTGAAAAAGGACTAAATTTGAGTGAACTTTCAGATCCAGAGAGTCTGAATGGATCTCCCGCAGACTCAGAGACTAGAAAACAAGAAATCAAAGCAAGGGAAACTAGACTAACTAGGAAACAATTTGTTCCCCATTGGAGTCACCAATTTTGTTATTGGACAAATCAGTAGGTGAGGAAACTAACTGATCTCCCTAGATCCACCTAGATCTAGAACAAAACACACCAGAACATGACGCTTTCCTTAAGTTTTAAATATTGAATTTACTAACTAAATAGGGATGAGTGACATACCATTTAATTTTCACTTCCTCTTGCCATCACCATCCTAGCTGCATTCCAATTCTCATACAATGATGATCCTACAAAAGAACGCAACCAACCATGATAGCAATAGTATAAACTCAATATAAACCTATGTATGTGATCAAGGAATCATACAATAAAACACAATAAGCTTTATAGGAAAGAATCATATTACTGTATCATATTAAATGTGAAAGAGAGATTACAACCATGGCCTTGATGTCGTAAGGTCCCTTCCAACTGTCCTTCGTTCCCCACACACTTCTTTCTCCAAGGATTCTGAGAGCATAGATCTTATATCTATTCACAATCTATCTTGACAAAGCAAATTTCAAAGCCACTCCAACCAAGCTAATAATTCCAAGCCAACCAAAGCTAACTAAAGCTAACTTTTTCCATGAGAACTCCTCTCCTTTTATAAGTTGAAGAGGATAAGGTGAGGAGGTTAGGATGATCCCACTAAATCACGAAAGTGAGTAAGATCCAAACCATTCGGATGCCACCTCACCATATAAGTTTCTCCTTCTAGAAGATTCGAGAAAACGCTTGTTTTTCCCACGTGTAGGCATTCTTGCACCCTTCCTATAGAGAAACCTACGAACATATCACACCCTAGCTATGGTGCAACCAACAAGAATCATGCATTCTCACAGCCTGCCTATATAGCAACCTGCGAACTTCCTTTTTTACAGGGTTTTTATAAGGCAAAATGCAACTTCTTTTCTCAGGAAAATTTCTTCTGCCTTCTCTCTTCAGGAACTCAAGCCACTGACCCCTTTGAAGACAACATATAGGTTTACATCATTAACGATCATAGGGATGATGAAAATAATGTGTAACAGATGAATAGTATGAGGACAACCAATCCAAGCTGTAAGAAAAGAAGGATATCAAAAAGACAAAGAAAGACACTGAGAAATAGTGCGACTTCCATAAGAGACCTTGGCATAACATTGCTGACTACCACTCAAAGCAGTCATTGGTGGTCAAAGTGAAATCCTATGAATCATATGCAGGTTCTGACTCTGAGTCAAAACCAGAAAGGGGAAGATGAATCGTCAACGCATAATCGATTTCCACTGTTTCTACCACCACGCTCTAGCTTGGTGAACCAAACGAGCCATAAGGAGAGTGCCTCTTCCATTCATAGATGTGGGTAAAAGGCACCCTGTTGCACTTCATCGTTGATAGCGGTAGCTAGGATAAACTCATCTCAGCAGATATCATCAAGCAGTTGGCCCTGCCGTCAACACCCCACCCACAACCCTACACCATTGGATGGCTCCACCAAGGAAGCGATCTCTGAGTCAACCAACATTTTCGATTGTCTTACGACATCAATCCCTTCAAAGATGGCGTATCATGTGATGTTTATCCTCTCGAAGTTTGTGATGTTCTTTTGGGTCAACCTTATTTATGGAAATGTCATGTTGTATATGAGTCTAGGCCTCGTAGTGTTATTATTACTTTGAACAAGAAATTGTACAGGATACCCGAGGTAGTCCCACCTAGTGTTGTTTCCTTGATCTCTGCTAAGCGATTTAGGAAAGTCATCTCTCAGATGGGGAAGTTTGTATTCTTCATGATTGGCTCTCAGAATGAGCGAAAGATGATAGCCACATCTAGGGTATATGCGGCCAACCTCTCCACACAGTAGAAGAAAGTAGATAAGGTCATGGAATAATACTCAGATATCTTCTCCTCAACTACCGGGGTAGCTCTTCACTGCCAGGTCAAGCACCCCATCGATATAACCCCGAATGCACCGCTGCCCAATGGGCCAGTCTATCACCACTCTCTGTTAGAGAATGAGGAGATCAAGAAACAGATCCAAGAACTAGTCCACAAGGGGAAAATGCATCCCATCTCATCACCTTGCGGGATCTCAATCATGTTGGTAGAAAATAAAGATGGAACCTAGCAACTTTGCATTGATTACCAAGATCTGAATAAAATCACAGTCAGAAACTGGTACCTGATTCCATGAATCGATGACCTCCTTGATCAACTCATGGAGACCAAATACTTCAGTAATATTGATTTGAAGTTTGGCTACCACCAGGTCCCGATAGAACAAACAGATGTATGGAAGACCGCCTTCAAGTCAAAGGAAGTCCTTTTTGAATGGTTGGTCATGAACTTTGGTTTGAGAAATCCTCCAGCCACATTCATGAGAATGATGGACGATATCCTGCGACCATTCACCAATAATTTTGTAGTGGTGTATCTGGATGACATTCACATTTACATCAAGACTTGGGTGAACACTTGCAACATTCAATAGGTTCTACACACCCTGCAGCAACATAAGCTATACGCCAACTTGGAAAAATGATCCTTCGTCATGGACAGGGTCCATTACCTGGGCTACATCATTGATAAACATGGTGTACATGTGAATCTAGCCAAGATTCAAGTCATCTATGACTGGCCAGCCCCAACCACACTCACTGAGCTTCAAATATTCTTGGGCCTTGCCAATTTCTACCGCAGGTTCATGTTGTGATTCTCCCATATTGCATGGGCCCTCAGCCAAATAACCAGGGGTGGTGGTAAGGAAAAATTTCTGTGGGGCCGGTCCAAACAACAAGTGTTCAATGATTTGAAGCAGCGCTTGTGCTCATCCCCATTACTTTCACTACCATACCTGAATCAACCCTTTGATATTGAGATAGATGCTTCGGACTATGCTGTGGGCATCGTTCTCACTCAGCACGACCACCCTGTGGCCTATCATAGTGAGACACTATCAGATGATTTCTGTAAGTACACTACTTATGACAAAGAAATGTACTCCATTGTGAAAGCCTGTCGCTAGTGGAGACATTACATTCTTGGGAAGGAGACATTCATCCAAACTGATCATAAGCCACTACAATTCATGCAGACACAAGGGAAATTGTAGAATGATGGCCATCAAAAGTGGTCCACATACTTGCAGAAATTCCACCTCAACATCAAGTATAAAATAGGAAGCACCAACCTTTTCGTTGATTGCCTCAATAGAGCACCAGTCATGACACTCACCATGGTGATAGACTCTTGTGGCCATGAGACCTCTTGATGGCCCCACTCTATGAGACAGACTCAGACTCCGCCACCACCTACCAAATGTTGGGTGCAAACACAGTTGTCGATAATTTCCATCTTCAGGATGGGTTGTTGTGTCATTTGGGCCATATTTGTGTTCCATCAAGCGAGCGAGTGCAACTGATCTGGGACACCCACTACAGTCGGGTGGCAGGACACTTTGACGTCGAAAAGACAGTGGCGATGCTATAGAAACATTTCTACTAGCCAAAACTTCGACCAGAGGTCAGCAAGTATATCAGGTCTTGCACTGCCTGTGTTATTGCCAAACCGACCACTAAGAAACAAGGCCTGTACACCCCTCTTCCTAATCCTAAAAAACCATGGGAATCCATCTCAATGGACTACATGTCAGGCCTTTCATCCACCAAGTAGGGAAATGACTTTGTTTTTGTGGTTGTTGATCTCTTTTCTAAGATGGCGATTCTGGTTTCCTGCAAGAAGAGCATCACAATAGAGGCCACTTCCAAACTCTTCTTTGAATGAGTCTGGGTACATTTAGGAATCCCATAAACGATTGTCTCAGATTGACATAGTTGATTTCTTAGCACATTCTCGTTGAGTCTCTAGTCACTGCTAGACACCAAGCTCACCAAATCCATGGCCTTCCACCCTCAAACAGATGGCCAAACCGAGGTCGTAAATCAAATGATTGTGCATATCCTTCGCATGTATAATTCCAAGCACCCTCACACATGGGATGAGAGTCTTTAATATGTCCAACATAGCTACAGCCGAGCTCTGCATAGCTCAATTGACCACATTCCTTTTCAGGTGGGGTTGGGATTCCAACTATTGGATCCCATAGATGTTGCACTTCCCCTTGCGGTCACCATGACCGACTCATCTCCTGCTCCAACTGAAGTTGAAAAATCCACCTATTCCATTAAGAGGATCTATCACATCTGCCAATAGGTTTAGGATAGCCTATAGAAGTCCAACAACAAGTACAAGCAATGCCATGATCAACATCGGGTGCCATATAAGTTTTGGGTGGGAGACAAAGTTTGGTTGCACTTGCAAAAAGAACATCTTATAGGACCCCATCAGAAGATTTTCCCACTCCCTTATGGGCCATACACCATCACCAAGGTCATGGGGGATAATTATTTTGAGCTCAACATTCCTCCTTTCCTTGGCCTGCACCCAGTGTTCAACGTGGATCTCCTTCGCCCTTATTTCCCACCATTATTGGACACCTCATAAGTAGCAGAACAACTGACACCGATAGAGCTCAACCAAAAATGCATACAACAGTCATCCAATGATCATATTGTGGACACATATATCAATGGCACTCAACAACAAAGGATTGATCTTTATCGAGTTGTCAAAGAAGGGCAGCTCTTGCACCAAGGCAAGTGGCTGACCCGGGGCCAAATTCAGCAGAAATTTCCTCATCTGATGGGGGAAATCAATGCAATGGAGACTATTTCTTCCTAAGGAGGGAGGATTGATCCAGGTGGATATCAGTGGCCACCCACCTTTTTCAACTGGCTCAAAACAATTTTCTGGCAATTTTGGTAATTTACTATTTTTAGCAATTTTCGGGTCCTAAAACTTTCAGAGCCGTTTTGAGGCCCTAAACGACATTTTTTTGGAAATTGGGGAAAAACATGGAATTTCCTTCAATGTTTTCCCCAAAATTAATCTCCTCAATGATACCTTTCCAACGGGCTATCATGCGCCTAAAACGGATATCGTATGCAAAAGTTACGACACGGGGAAGTTGATGTACTAACTTACCCAAATGGGGCCCAAATGACTTTTGGCGCTTCATCTCCTAGGGTTAGATTTATGGATGTATAGGGTTTTTGGCATTCCTGTTTATTTAAAAAAAGTCCTTTAGAGCCTCATTGTAATCATCTTCTTGTGAATGAGTGCAACTGTCACATCTCTTCTCAGAGATAAGCCGTCACCATTCCAACAAGCTTGTTTTCCACTGCATTTTCCAGTTTCAATTTATTTCCTTATTGAATAGAAAAACAGTTTTATTGTATCTCTGTTATTTTGTGTTAAACACCTATTAATAATATTTATTCATTTCATTCTACTCATAAAATATGGATCAAGTCCATTTGTGATTCTAAGCTAGAAAACCTAGTATCCCAGTATTCTTAGGCCTGAGCTCAGGTGGCTGGCATGGTAGCGGCTTAGGTAGTATATGAGGGGGCGGGATGGAAATAGGGACCAAAAAAATTGATATGTACCAGGGTGATCAAGACAAAGAGAGGAGTCCAATGGGATAGGTGTCAAATAAGGGTGTCTCGGAAAGGGGTGGGGCCACAAAGAGAAAAAAAATATTAAAAGTGAAAGGTACCACTGTGATTAGAATGAAGAGAGGAATGAAATGGACTAGGTTACAAATAAGGGTGTTGATAAGCCCCAGATGCCTATTTTTTTTTTTCTCCTGCTGAGTTATACTTTGAGCTGAATAATACTACAGTGACGAAATGGACAAATGTTTAACATGAAGAAATGTGTAGGAATTTTTCAACCACAATGAAGGAGACATAGTTGCATGACAATAAATCTTGCCTGTTCAATTTATGTTTCCATCCTAAGGGTTAGGGTATTCAAGGTTTCTACAGACAAGGGTTTTCCCTATGCTATATCTATCTAATATACATGTGGGGTCCAACAATAGTACTCGACCCAATATCTCAGGGCACCAACTAAGGAGAATAGACTGTGCCCTTAGCCATACTACCTAATTACTAGAGAATATATTCCTGAGTGTTGTTATCGGTGGCACTATAATGGTCAGGAATTCGATTGGTTTATCTACAAAGTTATTCAGGAGATCTAGGCCAATCCGTATACATGTGTTTTCTGATGCACTACAACTAAAAGGGGTACCAACATGGGTTACAAGGGTGGCCAACATATGTGCGCTTAAAAAAAATTGTATTTTATTCATGTATGACTCCCCGACCGTGGGTTTATGTATGTAACAAAAAATATCTATAGCTTAAAGACGTCAGAATACATCTCTACCTTGAAAAGAATTTACTCCGCAAGTATTTTCCTGGAAAGAGATCTGATACCACTGGAAATATTCAAGATATAATATAGTATGCAAAACAGAAATATTTAGCAAGCAATGGCAGAACAACCATGATATATCTAGAACAATATCATAATGATACCAGAATAACACTAGAAAGAGAACCTTTATTAATGATAGAAATGTTCACTTTCCTCTTCGAGTGGGAGACCTAAAGCAGAGCAAAGATCTATTACAATAATATCCAATGACTCCTAATCTTATTTATACTAAGTTTATCTTCTAAGGAAACTTCTAGAAGAAGATCTTTCTAGAAGCGAAAGCTTCTATTAGGTCTTCTTACATTGACTTATTCTCCTTTATTTATTAGGCCTTATTAACTAATGTCGACATTTATTATATAGAAAACATATCCTACTAACTAGTGATCCATGGAGAGGGATTATGATCAAATCCTAACATTCTTCCACAAAAGTGTGAATGTCTTGTTTCATACCATCCCATAAAAAAGAACATTTGACCATGTCATAGGTTTTGGAAAACTTGGAGTTCCCAACTATGGGTGTAGCATGAAGTTCAAAAAACAACGTGGATTTAAGTTGTGAATGTTTACTTAAATATAGATGGCCTTTGTAGCGAACCTCATTATTGTGCCATGAGTACCCTGGGGAAACTGGAGAGTTGTCTTGAAATTGTTGGATCATACTCAAAATTTTGGGATCTTGTAGCATTTCCTGGCGAACAACTTGGAGCCAATCCAATACAATGAAGGAGAGGGAAAAAAGGGAACCTTCATCTTCATATTTTCATGAAAGATTTTCAACAACCAAATTTTATTTTCCTTTCTTGTAAATGATCTCATAATCATATCCAAAGACATTAGTCACCTATTTTTGTTGTTTTGGGGATCAAATACGTTGCTCCAGAAAATACTTGAGGCTTTCATGTTCTATATTAATTTGGAAGCATTACCCCAATAGATAAGGGTGCCAAAGATCCAATGCATGCAAAATAGATAGCATTTCCTTTTCATAGATTGATTGGACCAAATATTTCTCTGAAAATTGTCTCTATTAAAGGCTAGAGGCCTGCCATATTGCATAAGGACTGCTCCAATTCCTCTCCCAGAAGCATCACATTCCAGGAAAAAAGTATTTGTGAAGTCAGGAAGGGCCAATACAAGAGTGGTGCACATAACTGCCTTCAAAGTTTGAAAGGAATGATCAAATACTGGAGTCCAAGTGAAAGAATTATTTTTAAGGAGAGTAGTGAGAGGTGCCACAATCTTTCCATAATTATTAACAAACTTGTGTTAATAGCTTGTTAAATCCAAAAAACCACACAATATTTTGAGAGTCTTAGGGCAAGGCCAATCTTCTTAGGAGACAACAATATGACCCAAGTACTCTACTTCTGAGGCTCCAAAAGCACATTTAGATTGTTTGAGGAAAATTTGGTGCTAAGAGAGTAGAAGAGGAACTCGATCCATATGAGCAATATAGGTTGTCCAAGTTTTACTATAAATGAGAATATCATCAAAGAAAACTGACACAAAATGACGAAGAAAAGGATGGAAGACATGATTCATGAGGCTTTGGAAAGTGGAGGGAGCATTAAACAATCCAAAGGGAATGAACAAGAACTCATAGTGGCCCTCATGAGTTTGAAATGCATTCTTCTGAATTTATTCCTCTTTCATACGTATTTGGTGGTAGCCAGAATGAAGATGGAGTTTAGTGAATAACTGGGCACCACTTAATTCATCCAGGAGATCATCAATGAAAGGAATGAGAAATTTTTCTTTGATGGTGATCTTGTTGAGGGTACGAAATTCATGACACATGCACCAAGAGCCTTCTTTCTTAAGTACCATGACCATAAGAGAAGAATAGGGGCTATTACTAGGACGAATAACGCATGCGGCGAACAATTCTTGAACAATTTTCTCAATTTCATTTTTCTAGGAAAAGGGATGACGATAGGGAATAACATTGGGAGGAAGGATACTGAGAACGAGGGGAATCACATGATCATGAAAACCACGAGAAGGAGGAAGTCCCTGGGGAGTGGAAGAAACAACAACTTGATGTTTGGAGATGATTTATTGGAGGAGAGGAGGAACAAAGGCTGTCGTAGTGGCTTGAATGGAATGGTATTGTGCAATAATGTCGGAATGAAATTTTTTGAGAAGATTTTCCATGCGATGGGAACTGATGATGTCATGGGAACTTGTTGTGATTCCTTGGAATTTATACGGTTGGCCCTCCTGGTTGAATTGCATGATTAATTCCTTAAAATCCATGAGAATGGGGCCTAGAGTCCTTAACCATTCGAAACCCAACATAATGTCACAAACACCCATGTTGATAGAAAAAATATGATATTTCATGAGGTATTGACCAATTTGGAGATGCACATTTTCACAACGCCCCCCACATTTCATGGACCTACCATTGGAAATCATGATTTGAAAGTCGTCAAATACTCAGATATAGAAATTAGTTTCATGGGCAATGCAGCGATGAATAAAATTGTGGGTGCTTCCACTGTCAACGAAGATGATAACCTTTCGATTCTTGATGTAGCTAATGATCTTCAGGGTTTGGGGAGTAGAGAAGTCAGTGAGAGAATTCAAGGAAATGATTGGTTCAACTTCTATGGGGTTTGAGGGTGGAATATGGTCAGTGTGTTCAGGTGATTCAGCCACAAGGGAACCTCAACCTCTTCTTCAAAAACATCCTCAGAGATGGCCATAAAATGATTTTTTTCCTTACACTTGTGCCGAAGAAAATATTTTCCATCACAATTATAAAAAAGGCCCTTGATTTGGCATTCAACCATTTTGTCCCAGGTTATTTTTTGGATCTTTAGTGGAGCAGAAGGAGGAGGGGGAGTGACTAGTTTAGGGCGAGTAATAAATGAGGGTTTTTAAGTTTTGGAAGAGACAACTTGTTGTGCTTCCTAAGTTATTTTATTATCTTCCATCCAACTATGTGGGAGATCCATGAGGACATGGGAACAAATCTCATCCTTGAGGCCACTGATAAAGCATTCTCGGAAAAAAAAGCATCAGACATTGCTTCCGTGTGGAAAGCCAATCACTCAAAAGAAGCAACAAATTATTCCATTGTGACAGATTTTTTCAACTTTTTCAAACGACCTAAATGGTTGGTGTTAGTTTCAAAGCATTCATAAAGCTCTACAAAAAATTGTGTCCAAGACACATACCCTTGGAGAGAATTTTTTGTCCATTGCCACAATTGCCAACATTCTTGATCTAGATGGAGAACACCATAGCGAAGTTTGGCCAAATCATCTGTAATGTTGTACAAAGATAAATAGTGTTCCATTTGAGTTACGCAGTCGGTGGGATATGAGCCATAAAATTTGTTCACATCCATGTGTGGAAGGAATAGGTAATGTTGAAAGTGACAGTGCTGAAAAGTCTGGTAATTGGAGGAAGTTTCTCCTTTGGGGTGCAAACGTGGGTCAGAGGAGGTAATATCTCTAGGGATATTCATCTTGGTGTAGACATGCTAGCGAATGATGCAACTTAGGTAGATATAACTAGTTTCATGGTTTCCATTTTTTTGTCTATGGTGGAATGCATGTTTTTATTGATGGTGGTAATATTGACACTGAGTTTCCGCACTTCCTACTCGTTCTCTGTGAAATCAAAGGACAAGGAATTGAAGTGTGCTTTGAGGTCTTGGCTACAGGTGTGAACCATGAAGAAGGGGGGAAATGAAAAGGGATGGGTGGGACCACACAAAAAAGGGTGCTACAAGGAAAATCTCTCTATGGCTAGGGGTAAACCACAATAGACAGAAATGACTACAGAAATCAAATCTATTCTCAAGTATGCTATATAAACAAATATGCTAGTAAGAAGAGATAAAAGGCCTGNAGATGTTCGATGAAGTCCACCATTGAGCACTTGACCCAAAGCAATATACCTGCAACTAGTCCTCAACAACCAAGAAAAGCAAGTATATGGTGATAATATATGATGTTAGCATATTCGATAGCATAATACATTAACATACATAACAAATATGCCCATGGAATAATAATTCAAATATTTGCAAGATATCAATTGGACGATAAAAGAGTATTTCTATTAATATATGATCAACAGAAGTGAAAAATTTATAGACTTCCATGTCGGCACGGTTCAGAACCGAGAAACTAAGTTCCTTCCATCTGGGCCTCCACCACTTCAATCCTCCACCAAAGGCCATCTCATAAAAGAGAGACAATGGAGTTTTCAATCAATAAGGGAAGAGCTTGGGGGATGAAAACTATGTTCATACTTAAAGGAAAAAGGGATGTAGACTCAATATGAAGTGAATAATTTCTCTAGAGTAACTTTTCTCTCAAAGTTGAATTATTTCTCCTCTTTTCCATAGCTCAGAATTGGCCCATTTATAGCCTTCAAATGGAAATAAAGGGAAAATCTTGCTATAAAATATGCCCCCTAATGTGTGAGGTTAGAGGAGTATCTGTGATGTCCGAAATATATTATAAAAACCCAAAAGTGGAGTGATGGGGAACCAGTTGTAAGATCTAGTTTCTCATTACATTATGCACTGACTTTGCATACATGGCTATCAATTTGAATTACACTGCAAATCCATGTCAAAATATACCAAACAATTGTCCATGGCTATGAATAGGCAAATAAAAATGTGGTTAAATGCCCAAGGTTGTCATAGTCACGAATAAGGCCAAGTAGAACCAATATCAAAATAAATATGAAGATATTTGTATACAATGGAGTACAATTTGATATCCCATGATCACTGAAGTCATATAGGTATTGGTCCAATGAAAATTTAAGCACCAACTCATGAAATTTGTCGCCACATACTGATGTCTTCAAGTCTTCTACACAACCCACCAAAGGTGCAAGTATACATCATGTGAATAAAGGAGTTGAGGTCGAACACAATGAGCCATTGTTTGATTACCGGTCATTGAGGTATATCGTTAAAAAACATGAGACAACCTACCGATAATGAAAGTAGGTATCAAGGCACCGAGTAACTACCACTCAAATAATAAAGGAGTCGGGGTAGAACACTCGAAGAATCCATCGATCATGAGACATTGATGTATTCCCAATTGTCGATGGTGAGAGAACCTACTACTAATGACTGCAAGATTCAAGGTACTCATAAGACTCTAGGTCTCATTTCCATAATAGATGAGATAAAGTCAATGGAAGGAGACCCACTGAAAGGAGATAATTAAGGAATCTCTCATCATTCATCATGAGGTATAAAGCATGAGCTTCATGATTTGGAGGAAATTAGACGAAGAACATGTTCATGAACCAATGATGCTGTGCATCTTTCCCATGTGCCAAGTGCAAGCGGTACACAAAAAAGACCCTCTGAATAGCAGGCAATGAGGAAAAATGTTGACAAAGGCAAGGAAACCACCAATAAGGATAATGGCATCCAAGAAACTTCATGAATCCGAATGTGTGAATAGATGTCATTTTTTCGAACACAAGGGAAACCACCCAGTGAATGACCAATGATGAACTGTCAACTGTTGGGTTCAAGGTTACCTACGAATGATGAAAGTAGGACCAAGGTGCATGATAGGACTACAATATCATGTGATTCTAAGACAAAATGAGGGTATGGTTGACATGAAAAGTCAAGAGTTCTGAGGAATGGCCAACATAGGTTGATAGACTTCCTTTGAACAAGAGAATGAGACATATGGAAGACTCCAACATCATAGAATCGATGATGAAACCATGAGATGCAAGAGGCATCAATGAAATTCTCCATAGGGACTGGAAGAGTAACCAGTCGGTAGAGNTGAGCTCAGCTTCCTAAGGCCATGCTAAACCAAAAATTATGATGGCGAATGGACTCAATAACTTTGTCCTTTGTTCAAAGGTGACATGATTACTGCCAAGATAAGAAATTTTTTCCTTCCCACCCGTATTTTTTTGTTTTTTCATAGACAAATGAATGCTATGATACAGAGGAGGAAACGAGTGTTGCAAGTAAGAAAAACTAGTTCCAACAGTGGAACATACCTATGTTCAATGCAAAGAGATGCATGCAGGATATGGACATGCAGGGGATTGTTCCCTCCTGGGTATAGGGTGTCAAATTGTGAATGATATAAAGGAGGCTCTGTTTGGTTGAGGATGCAAAACTATTGAGGCAAACGATTTATAACGCAAAGCTAGAACCCACTATAGGATCAATACTGCAAGTAAGGGCATGAGATGCAATCACAACTTAATGCCAAAAAATGTCTTTTTTCATGATTATTAGTCTACTTGGTGTGAAAAAGAGATAAAATTGTACCAAATAGACATATTTTCAAATCCAATTTACAAGTGTGAAAGAGACAAGTTCACTCCACAATCTTTTCTCTTTTTGAAAATGAGTTGGAAAAGAGCTTAAATTAAACTTGGTTGGGATTCCTATAGGTATAAGGAAGAATGTTTATGAGTGAGAAATGAGGATCAACATAAATTCATGTATTATCTATAAGAGACTCTCATTCCTACATAAAACATCTCTGCATGGGCACCAAATGAAGCAGAGGATCTAACTAGGGAACCCATGTTTGGTAAGTCTCTACCACTTGATAACGACACGTCTTATAGCAGATGGAAGGTTATGTGTTGCAAGAAATGGGTTCGTACCTAGGGCATATGAGTGAAAGTTATAAGACAATGGGAAAGTGCATGGTGGAATGGATACCTATCCTATATGATGGGTAGTAAAAATACGTGCCTGTGGTTATGAACAACGACATAATGTTGAAATCCGCAAGAATCCCTAGTGAAAACTATAAAAGCTAACTCAATTCACTGTTGTATTAGTCCATAAGGTGAAAAAATGACTCAAAACTATAGAAAGTGGGTAAAAACTGCTATAAATAGTAACAAAACCAAAAATTACTATGTCATTTTGACTTTTGACCCAAATAGTGAAAATTTGACCAAAATACCTATGATCTTCAATTGGTGATTGCGGGAGCATCGGACGACAAAAACAAAAACAATTTGGACTAGGTAATTCCTCTTCCCCTCCTCTTCCTTTATAGTGGATTAAATTTTTAAATTAGGTTTCAAATTTTGAGTAAATTAGGGCATAAATTGAGTAACTCGGTGTACGCGGGATACCATTCATCGGGTAGCATATACGTGAGATTATACGCCACTGTGTAAATTACATGACGTGTGTACTCATCCCTTTATGCGACTATAAATGCAACAACCCACGTACATGTCTGTAATCAATGATTTCTATGGTTTCTAACTCAAAATTTGACTTTTATCTGGCAGGATGGTGCTAGAATGGAGGGAAAGGGAGCACAAGGAGGTAGATGCTGCTATGGATAGAGATCCGGGGGCCCAAATGGCCTTGAAAAGATGTGTCTTATATAAATTTTGGGCACTCAATGGGATGAGGGCCCAGGTGAGGCTAATGCTTGTGGATTACTAGGATCCTGATAGTGAGAGCTTAAACCTCGATGGGAAACCATTGAGGATTGAAGTTGAGGATATATACATTTTTACTGGGTTATCGCGTCAAGGTGAGGTGGTCAAACTCAAAGCCTGGGGAGTTGGGAGAGGTATGAAGATAGAGGAGTACATAAGTGCTCATTGTGTAGCAGGGACCACGAAGGTCGGGATTCAACTCCCCATCCGAGTGATAAACAATATTAGACTCAAGATTGTTGTCCTCGTGTTGACCAGTATCACAGGATCGGCTTTATTGCACTGGGCATCGAGGCCTCTCATGTTCTATGTTGTAGAGTTCTTGAGACCCACAATATATGATTGGTTTACCTCACTACTAGCTAATATGAAGAGCCAGTTGACAGAGTGCAAACAGGGTGGTAAGAGGAAATTCGGGTTTTCCTCTATCTTATGCAACTTTTTCTTTGAGCAGGTTCCAAGTTTGGAACCTAGAGTTGATATTCTTCCAAGACGATCTCGCGATCTAGCCATGGAACGGTGGTCCGAGGTAATGAGACGTCAAGAGGGAGGTAGGGTGCCCACACCCTACAACGATGATTTATTCTACTGGTGGAGGTGATAGGCCATTCCTTTGGATGAATACCCTAACATACCACTCCCATCAGGGACCACCTACGTGGACATGGGTATGTCAAATGTTTTTAAATATTTCATTTTTTTTATTTTGGTATAGTAAAACAATTTTTTTTTTGGATTATGCTTAAGTACTAACTAGACACTTGTGTGATGCAAACGTTGGTTCACAACGGTCAAATGGGCTTCCTCGACATTATCAGAGGCACCGGGGAGATGAGGTGGTGGGAGGAGAAGCATAGAGAGTCCTTAAAAACGTGCAGGGAAACCTGTCTCGTTTGAATCATAAGATTTTGATGGTTCAGGTAGAGGATCTTCTAGAGGCCATGCAACGACAAGTGGTTGGTGTGCCCAGAGCTTGGGTGAGACTCTTTCGGTGTCTTGCAAACACCGTAGTTTTTTATTATGACACACATCCGGTACCATAGGCATAGATGTCATGGATCTTGTATTATCGGCTGTATATGTGTATTGAGGGTGTTAGACCCAATTTTGTACTATAAGCATCATATTTTTTGAAATATATATAAAACAAGGTTCTTCGGCTTTACTTATATTACAATGTATACATTGATGAGATGGTTTTCTTTGCTTTAGTTATGTGACAAATTCCAATCTAAAACAAAATTAGCATAAGCATCAGATTCATAATTAGAACTCCTAGGTATGCGATAATAAGTAATAAAATCAAACTATCATTCTAAGAGACGTACCCATAGTAATTGTCAAAGTAAAGTAGGATCACGCACGCGGTAACTATCATTCAAATGACATACAACTAACTAGGAATCCAGATGAACCTCTAAGGAGAAAATACCATGTGAGATAGCATTGCACAAAAGTTTTATAATGATTCTATATTCACCCACATTATTCGTGGATGGCCCTAGGCATACGCCACCTAAAGACACCAGTAGAACCTCGGGTGAGTAAACCACCCAAGTGGCGGAAGCCAAGTTTCATGTATCATGACTGGATCTATATATAAATCCTAAGTAGACCGAAGACTCCATTGACATCTTCCAACCAAGGGAAAACTCGATAAGAAAGCTGAAGACGATAAAAGAAAGGGNTGGGGATTAGGTGTAATACCTTTCTAAGTAGAGGCCATTCCTGGTCTTGGTCAACATACTCCCTTCATAATATTCTAACTCATAGGATCCTTTTTCTAAGACACATCGCATGACATAAGGACCGTGCCACATGGGTTTAAACTTGCCTTCCCCCATCGGCTCTTTGGCTTGATCATATAAGAGGGCCAAGTCACCCTCGACATACAACCGAGGAGAGATAAACTTATCATACTAGATCTTGACACATCTTTTGTTTTCCTTGATAGTCGTAGAGGCATCTCGACGCTGCTCGTTAAGACTCTCTAGGTGTACAAGGCGTTGCTCGATATCGGAAGTGTTAGGTAGGAGTATGATTGCCAACTTAGGAGAAGGGATTTCACATTCAATAGGTAATATCAACTCCACACCATGTACTAACTGGAAAGGGGAAAAACCAGTGGCAATATTGACCAAGGTTCGGTATGCCCAGAGTGCGAGATATAGCATAATGTGTCAGTCAGACTTACTCTGGCCGACAATTGTTTGCAAAATTTTCTTGAGAGATTTGTTGATGGCCTCTACCTTTCCATTTTCCTTGGGGTAGTAAGGGTAAGAATGACCATTCTTAAACCCAAACTTAGATGCTATCTCTTCCATCATTTCGTTCTGAAAGTGACTACCATGATCAGTGGCAATCTCACTTGGGATACCGAACCGGGTGATAATTTGATTGAATACAAAGAAGGCAATACTATTACCCTCATATTTAACTGTAGGCATGGCCTCAACCCACTTAGTAAAGTAGTCGACGACCATGATAATGTGTTGATTCCCCCCAACCGAAGTTGGGTTGCAATCTACAAAGTCCACCCCCCACTTAGTGAAGGGACCGATGATAATGACTAGGTGAAGAGGGGCTGGATGCGAGCGCATTTTCTAAGTGAATAGCTAGAAGGGGTGACACTTCTTAACCTCTTCAACACAATCTTTAAATATATATTGCTAGAGATAACCGACTTGTAGAATTTTTTGGATTGTCGCAAGCCTGAATAGATGACCACCACAAGCCCCACTATGGAAATCATTTCGAACTGACTCGACTTCCTCGTGAGTTAAACAATGACGTGGGATGTTGTCTATTCCTCGATGATATAAAGTTTCACTGATGATAGTGTAATTATTATCTTGCTATCATACACTTTGTTGGTCATCTCGTGATATATGTTGAGGGAACTTTAAGGTTTGAAGATAGAGAACGATGTCTCCATGCCAGGGGTCAGATGACGAGACAATGAAAATGTGTTCTTCTACAAATGAATCGACATGGATAACATCCTCATCTAATCATGGAAAGTAGGATATTAACCCCACGAAGACTAGTGATTTCTTGGATTTTGCAGAAGCAAAATCGAGATCAAATTCTTGTAAAATGACAATCCATTTATTATGTTTTCCCCCTATGATATGCCTGGTAAGGACATATTGAAATGGGTTGACATCGACAACCACAATAGTCTTGCAAAGCAATATATAATGGCGTAAACTTTGGACTGCGTGAATGACAACCAAAGATAGCTTTTCACTATGAGAATAATTAAGCTCAAGACTGACCAAGTTTCGACTAAGATAGTAGATGACATGCTCGCGAAGCTCATCATCCTTCTAAACCAAAACTATACCAATCGCCTCCTCGGATGCGACGATACAAAGCATGTAATCCCTACTATAGTCAGGAGACTTCAGCAGAGGCATCGATACCAAGGTTTTCTTCAAAGCATCGAAGGAATCCTGTGCTCACTCATTCTAGATAAAAGGGGTGTCCTTATTCAAAAGACGCATTAAACCCTTAGTGATATTGGCATAGTTTACTATAAACTGACGTAAAAAGTTATCATTTCCCTGCAAACCTTGAATTTTTCAAATAGTGCACGTGGGAGGCAATCAAAGTATTTCCCTAACCTTTAACGGATCTACCATGATCCCGGTCTCAGAAACTAGAAATCCCAAAAGACGACTAGACCTAACACAAAAGATGCACTTATGAGGGTTCAACCGGATTCTATAGTAACGACATCTTTCAAAAACTAGTTGAAGGTGCGTAGAGTGATCCGCTCTCTTACAAGAGTGAGAAGCAATATCGTCAAGGTAAGCTTCGACTATATTCCTAAGATCGTGGAATGTGAAGGTCATAGCACGTTGGAAGGTTTCTCCAGCGTTTTAACGCCGAAAGGCATTTTCCAGTATGTGAAAGCACCCCAAGGACAAATAAATGTCGTCTTGTGTTGATCCTCAGGTTTAATTTGAATGTCATTATAACCTGAAAATCCATCCATGAAAGAAAACACTTCGCTTCCTGCACACTCATCGAGAATTTGATCGATGAAAGGTGTCGGGAAGTTGTCTTTAGGACAGGATTTGTTCAGGTCACAAAATTCCATGCATACATGGATGGTTCCTTGCTTCTTATTTATAGGAATGGGATTGGATACCCATTTAGTCAAGGGAACCGAGTAGATAAAACCCACATTAAGAAGTTTTTCTACCTCTGCCTTAATAGCAGGGACCTTCTGGGGATTGACAGCTCTAAGACGTTGTCGAATAGCTTTAGCATATAGATAAGTTATAATATCATGCTTGACAATACGAGGGTCAATTCCTTGCATATCTTCATATGACCAAACAAATACATCTCAAAATTCCTTGAAGAGTTTGGTGTAGATTAGGATTTCTTCTGGCGAACAATTTGCACTGATATGTACATTTTCAATCTTGCCAGGGGTAAGAGAGATATCGATCGCGATGGTAGGAGAGATACTCTCCATATTTCCTTTGGCATAAATGTTGTGCGTATCAATTGGAACTACAACATGACCAACTATCTCACTCAAAGTAGATCAAAAGTGATCTTGTTCGATTCTTTCAAGCTTTGGGAGTGTTATCCCCATTTTCTAGGGATAACTAGGAGATCATGTCTCGAGGCCCACAGGTCCTAGACATGGAGTACCGAGAGCGGGATTGACCCGAGCATGGCCCTGGAGGTCCCATCCTTCTTTTCTTTGCCAGATTTGTTCTGTCAGTAGCAGCAACATCCATCACCATTGTCTTGGACTTGCATCAGAGAAGACTCTTGCTCCATGAGGTAATTGGTCCAGGTATCATGGTATGTGTCATGTTTGATCATTATAACTTTCTTATATATATATCAAGTTCCTTACATTTCTGACGACTGCTTGGATCTTACACTAACCCACTTGACCATTGTTGGGGGGATTAACGGGATGCCCTAGTAAGCTGGTATCCATGGGTTTTGGTTAGCCACCA